>CM031084.1:21555428-21845181 GCA_018257905.1 Gillenia trifoliata | reverse complement strand
TCATGTTCAACTAGGTTAACTTCCGCCATATGGACCCCTTGGAACTCCATAAGCACTTCACTCGCGGAAAAACGAAACCCGGCTTTACGGGGTTTGAATTGACAAGAGAATTCTCGTATATCTCTTTGCACTCTTGGACGACCTGTTTGACAAACATGTTATTACACCCCCGGGAAAATGCATGGTTTTGGTTTTAATTTTATTCTTCCCTCCAGGGAAAAACAAAGAAAAAAGAGGGAACCGTAGGAATGCACATACCTCTTTGGCATCCTTCCGTGGAATGCCTTCTCGCAGTGCAACAAGCTTCTCAACAACCTCAGGCTGCAAATGGACAATAAATATTTACAATACTCAAACGCGAAATGCTGGAAGTACCAACTCAATATTTCCTATAACATATTTAGGGAGCTAGATTATGATTAAGACTTTACAATCAACCACAAACTACTTTGGCAATCGTTTCTTATGGAGCGTTTGCATGAGGGACTTTAAAGTTCCACGCAACTTGGGATAAATTGTCACAAATGTACTACATGAATTAGATAAAGGGGCTTGAAAAATGATCAGATGCAATACAGTTTGTTTAGTGTCTTTGTAGTGCATTTCTTGTGTTTTAGTAACAACTTTGTAGTGCTTGAGTAGTTTGTTGGTAGTGTTCTAGTTGTGCATTATTAACAATTGAGTCTAGGGTTAATGTTTACCGGACAGTCAGGTTGATGTTCGAGAATATTTGTGTAAATGAGTGTGAAGGTATCCAGGCTCTCCGCCGAAGCAAGTTCTCTCAAATCACTCAGTATTCTGACTCTGCTTTCAACTTTCTGTAGCCAGTTTCACGAAATCAGAATGGAAAAGCATTAGAAACTAACAATATAAGCATATCCCACAAATAAATGGAAAACATTGTGTCATCAAATATTTATTCCAATAAATATTAGATGACAATATTTTCACAAAACGTCAAAAGCAAGGATCAGCACTCACCGAAACACTTAAATACTTCCTAAAGAAGTCCATCAGAACCTCTTCATCTAATCTCATCCTCTCAATAGTCTCTTCCTTGATGTAGTTTTTCTGCAATCACAAGCATTAACAAATATTAATTCAAAAAAAAAAAAAAGCATTAACAAATACAATTAAGTGATAGAATGGTATGGGAGAACTATTCAACGCTATAGCGCCCAACCTAGCAATTATGTTCATAATAAAAAGTCAGCTACTTGCGAGAAATTAAACCTGTGTTAGAAGATGATCAACATAAACGACCACTGTTTCCTCCAGACAGGCCTCAACAAATCTCCTAAATGATCTTTCTTCAATGTACCTTAAATTCAGAAAAAACCCAGAAAACGATAAATTCAAGGTTCCAATGAGAAAATGATGAATGCATTGAAAAACAATGAATAAGGTTTTGCCGTGTTTGAACAAAAGAAACTTACATCTTGACATCTGTAAAATAATCACCAAATGTTGTAACGAGATCCTCTGTAACCTGTCCCTCACACCACTCTGAAAAATGTAGAAAACAAAATTACATAGAGAATCATATAAACAAGAATAAAACAACAGATTCTTAATAATAGCAATAGAGGGAGGGATGGAGGAATATCGATCACAATACCAGCAAGTAAATTACCTTACCCTTCTGATAAAGCTTGATAAGTAAGTCTTGCACTCCTGGATCTTCAAAGATAACACTGACTGTTTGATGCACAGCTTCCTACCATTAAGGCAATATTATTAGAACTACATAAGAAGATAATAATTGGAAACACTTCAATACTAATATCTAAACACGAACATATATCCTTCTTTGTGAGTGTTTATTGCACTCAATATACTTCTATATGTGTATATAACAACTGTATGTAAAAGGAAAATAAACATAAAAATCATGGTACCAAAAAGGAAAACACACTCCAACAGCCAAAATACCTTTGCAACCTCTAGGAAACCTTTGCATGTGTCTTCAAAGTTGACCTGGCATAATGAAAAAGAAAGGTTGATATTATCCCCTCAAATGCCACAGTTTTATTGACAGTATATGCAGCTTAAGTCGCCCAAATACACATAGGACTTCCTAATTACAGTAACAAATAAGAGGATCTTAGCTTGGTTCGTTGTCTCTGTACTAATTTAGCACAGATTTAGTACAAGTCATGCAATGAAATCGTTTATTGAAAACGAAAAGAAAAGACTTCAGATATTAGCTGCAGCTAATAAAGAAGCCCATTACCTGGACATAATAAAGTTTTAAACACAAAGATTGAAAACAAAGAAACAGAGGGACATAATAAAAAGAACCGAGATTAATACAGAATGAATAACACAACTAAGATGGATGCTGCATAACCTGCTCAGCATAGTTTTGTGGGAGAGCTTCCAAAGTGCTATTACTTAGCTCCATTGCAAGATCATAGCAACCATGAATTGTTGTTAACCTGCATACAATTTAATAGGAGAACTAACTTTGGTAAAGTACTTATCAACCAATCAATAAACTACAGACAATTAAAGGAAAGAGATTCACATACCATTGCACATAAAGGTTTCCAGACCAATTTCCGAAGCAGGTTCTTCAAGTCTCTGTCTTTCGGCAGCTTGAAAATCAATCATTACCTGAAGAATCACAGAAGCCAATATTGCAGCTCATTAATTTTTTATCTGATACCAAGTGAAGAAACATTCTTAAATCAGGGAAACCCGGGGAAGAACATTAGCACATCCAGGGAAACTCATGCCTATCTCAAATCATTAGGCAAAAACTTTTGAATCTCGTAAAATTAAACTCTAATTATATGGGCAAGCATCAGCATGAAAGCTTAGCTGAAACAACCTGAATAATTGCCAAGGCAATTCTGTAGAGCATCAGATCAGTGCTATTATCACGAACTATTTGCACTTGCTCTCCTAGGATCCTGAATAAATCAACAGCAGCTGGCGTATATAGCTTCCCATCTTCTGTTTTCTTTGGTGGTTGTACCTTATCAGCCTCTAAGATATTCAAGTACCATTTCTAGAAAACATAAGTGCAAAATTATAGTAAGACGTCAGAAATTTACTCGAAAGAAAAAAAGTAAAACAAAGCATAAGAAGAATGTTGTTACCCTTGTCGTAGCTTGCATTCTCTCAACATAAGAATTCATAAGGGGATCCATGGAACCACTCTCAGAACAAACTTGCGCAAGAGATTCATCGACCCCAAGCCCAATAAGATTTTCTTGGTATTCAACCACCCAACCAGTTACCTAGTTCCAAACAAGAAGGGACAATAGGAATAGGACTAAGAAATTCAAGTTGTAAAATGAAATTCCGAACTTCAAGAATAGTTAATAATGAAAGATACTTTCACAAGTAAAACTATTTACTAGGATCCGCAGTTAGTTTCCTATTTTGTGATTAACAATTTCTACTCTATTTAAATCCATTTACATCTCATTCTCACCCTATCTTTATCAACACATATTAACCCATTTTTGTATCCAAAATTTGGTTTTGTTACCTAGGAACTCGTCCTGTCCCCAGCCCTTCCAATGCCACGAGTTAAAGCTTTTTGGCTCCTTAATTGTATTTATTAGAGTAGAATAAAAAACTAATATCATTCAGCACTATACCAATTTCTAAGCATACATGTTTTTATCAAATAACAGACAAACATTTTTTGTGCAGAAGAGGTATCTTCAAAACTTGTAATTGATGTATGGTTATACTAATAAGTCACCAATCAACCACATACTGTTTATATTTAGTATACATGTATAGCACACAGGGTTGGTTCTCATAAAATGTGAAATTGTCTGCAAGTTTGGAACAATTAAGCAACTGGGAGAGTACCTTTAAAATCTCTATGTTCGTCATTTCATTTGCTCTGTCACTGAGTAATCTAAGCATTTGAACGAATCTTTCCGTATACAAATTGACCATCAGTTGGAATATTTCATATCTGCCAGAATGAATTTTCCATCACATCATATAAAACATTTAATTAAGATAGTTTTCTAAACAAAATGCTTTCCAAATTCATAGTATGTGCATGAAAAAATTTGGGCACGCACCCACTTTCTAAAATACTCTTGACCCATTAGATCAATTATGAAAGCTTCATATACATTGCTTACTTTTATTCTCCAATATCTTAAACTTTTGCTGTAACACTAAAACATATCTAGCATAGTATTTGAGTTCTGATGAGTTCTGATTTGCAAAGGTTCTGGGTTCGAAAACTCTCATTCCCCAGAGCCTCTATTCTTCTTAGCTACAGTACCCTCTAACCAGTACTACCAGAAAACCAATGAAATTCTCACCCAAAATCCAAATTACAAACATAAAGTGATAACCAAGGGGGTAGAGATAGGTTAGAGAAAGAGGAAAAAAAAAAAAAAACAGCAAAGAATAAATGTTTTAACACTTTCTGTTTGCACAATAATGCTTGATAAATTCAATTCTAAGATCTATCCTAGACGATCAGATCCTTTCAGCACCTGAGCCAAAACACTCTGTCTTTCGGCAGCTTGAAAATCAATCATTACCTGAAGAATCACAGAAGCCAATATTGCAGCTCATTAAATTTTTATCTGACACCAAGTGAAGAAACATTCTTAAATCAGGGAAACCCGAGGAAGAACATTAGCACATCCAGGGAAACTCATGCCTATCTCAAATCATTAGGCAAAAACTTTTAAATCACGTAAAATTAAACTCTAATTATATGGGCAAGCATCAGCATGAAAGCTTAGCTGAAACAACCTGAATAATTGCCAAGGCAATTCTGTAGAGCATCAGATCAGTGCTATTATCACGAACTATTTGCACTTGCTCTCCTAGGATCCTGAATAAATCAACAGCAGCTGGCGTATATAGCTTCCCATCTTCTGTTTTCTTTAGTGGTTGTACCTTATCAGCCTCTAAGATATTCAAGTACCATTTCTAGAAGACATAAGTGCAAAATTATAGTAAGACGTCAGAAATTTACACGAAAGAAAAAAAGTAAAACAAAGCATAAGAAGAATGTTGTTACCCTTGTCGTAGCTTGCATTCTCTCAACATAAGAATTCATAAGGGGATCCATGGAACCACTCTCAGAACAAACTTGCGCAAGAGATTCATCGACCCCAAGCCCAATAAGATTTTCTTGGTATTCAACCACCCAACCAGTTACCTAGTTCCAAACAAGAAGGGACAATAGGAATAGGACTAAGAAATTCAAGTTGTAAAATGAAATTCCGAACTTCAAGAATAGTTAATAATGAAAGATACTTTCACAAGTAAAACTATTTACTAGGATCCGCAGTTAGTTTCCTATTTTGTGATTAACAATTTCTACTCTATTTAAATCCATTTACATCTCATTCTCACCCTATCTTTATCAACACATATTAACCCATTTTTGTATCCAAAATTTGGTTTTGTTACCTAGGAACTCGTCCTGTCCCCAGCCCTTCCAATGCCACGAGTTAAAGCTTTTTGGCTCCTTAATTGTATTTATTAGAGTAGAATAAAAAACTAATATCATTCAGCACTATACCAATTTCTAAGCATACATGTTTTTATCAAATAACAGACAAACATTTTTTGTGCAGAAGAGGTATCTTCAAAACTTGTAATTGATGTATGGTTATACTAATAAGTCACCAATCAACCACATACTGTTTATATTTAGTATACATGTATAGCACACAGGGTTGGTTCTCATAAAATGTGAAATTGTCTGCAAGTTTGGAACAATTAAGCAACTGGGAGAGTACCTTTAAAATCTCTATGTTCGTCATTTCATTTGCTCTGTCACTGAGTAATCTAAGCATTTGAACGAATCTTTCCGTATACAAATTGACCATCAGTTGGAATATTTCATATCTGCCAGAATGAATTTTCCATCACATCATATAAAACATTTAATTAAGATAGTTTTCTAAACAAAATGCTTTCCAAATTCATAGTATGTGCATGAAAAAATTTGGGCACGCACCCACTTTCTAAAATACTCTTGACCCATTAGATCAATTATGAAAGCTTCATATACATTGCTTACTTTTATTCTCCAATATCTTAAACTTTTGCTGTAACACTAAAACATATCTAGCATAGTATTTGAGTTCTGATGAGTTCTGATTTGCAAAGGTTCTGGGTTCGAAAACTCTCATTCCCCAGAGCCTCTATTCTTCTTAGCTACAGTACCCTCTAACCAGTACTACCAGAAAACCAATGAAATTCTCACCCAAAATCCAAATTACAAACATAAAGTGATAACCAAGGGGGTAGAGATAGGTTAGAGAAAGAGGAAAAAAAAAAAAAAACAGCAAAGAATAAATGTTTTAACACTTTCTGTTTGCACAATAATGCTTGATAAATTCAATTCTAAGATCTATCCTAGACGATCAGATCCTTTCAGCACCTGAGCCAAAACAAACACTTGCATAGCTCAAAGGTCATAAACCAAGAAAAATATAAAGCACAAACCTCGGGGGGAAACAAGGAGCCACATGGTCATATATATCTCCAAGCTCTTCTCCGATCTAGAAGATTAAAAGGAAAGTAGAAACTGAATACAATAATTCAATTCTGGTATCATTAAAGAAAGTGAAACACAAGAAAGCCAATCACTACAACTAACAAGAGTGAACAACATGATACTAAACCAGAAGTACAATTCAACAACCTTCATGAGAAGTGTGTTAAAACAAAAACAAACATTGTTTGCCACCATACATTTGTTAAGGTAGAAAAGGATAAAATCCCAAACCTACTCTTATTTCTTTCTAACCAAATTACACAAAATTTCAAGCTTCCATTAAAAATTCCTATTCTTTCCATAATTTTTACCAATATTTCCACAGATATCAATATTCATGTTGGCATTTCCATAAATCCTATTGATATTTCCACCAATACCAACATTTTGATCCTTGATTCCAGACTACACAAAAATCAATTGAAAAAACTTATTAGATCATCAACGTAAGCAGTCAAGTGCGTGTACCGTTCGAGCTTCCTCTAGTGCTGCCTTAAGATCCTCAAAAACAAGCTGTTCCAAAAATTGCAGTAGCAATAAGATATGGCAACAAGAAGTCAAATTTTCATCAATATGTGGCAAAATGATTATTTTCAAATGTACCTCTGTCAGTAGCTTGTTGAATCGTCCTTCAACAGTCTTCCTAATTTGCTCATAGCATTTGTCCTTATAGCCTTTGCCTTGAACATTCAATTTCTGCTGTGCCAGGTTTCTTGAAGAAGCCGTTGATGTGGTAGACTTTCTGCAGTTAAGATGTATTGATGTGTAACATGACTTGGAGATGCATACGCGATATATCGGTATGTTAGCAGTATATTGGTGACTATCATGAGAAGATTCATACACCAATGAGGAGATAAGACATAAAACTGAAAATCAAGTCAAAATAGTTACTTGGCAGTTCTACGAGGATTTGCAGCAATTGTTGCCATGGCACCACCTCCCTCAGCCTCAGCTGCTTCTTCAGCAAGCTGTTGGTCAAGGATTTCTTGCATTTCAACAACCCTAACAGGGAACACAAAACAGAAGAACAAAATGGTTATCAACTACTGAAGTAGTATAAAATTAAATTGAAAAAAGGATAACAAACACACAAAACATTGCCATGTAAACTATCATTGATCTAAATGAAACCCATAATTTCATATACACAAAAAAGGAATTCAGAGCTTTGAGAAAATATATAGAACTCCAGTTTAACCCAGATAAAGTAGCAGAAGATTAGGTTTTAAAGCCAAGGAAACAGGAGTAAGCATTCTTAAGACTTTGTTGAGAAGACTTAAGTGAGCCTTGTTGACTTGAGTCAACTATTTTTTATATGAAATTTCACATGCAAGAGAGTGGTTAATTTTCAATACATAGTTTTTATCAATGATCTCTGAAATTAACGGACATGAAGAAATTATTAATAGTCTGCTATGGTAAAGAAAAAAATATACAGCAGCTCATCGTATAACAAGAAGACAATTGCAGAAATGTAAACCAGATTCATACCTTAAAGCACGAACCAAAGTTTGAGGGCTGCAATATAGAAATGATAAAAAGAGCATTAGATGGATATGAGTATACTCAGAACGATATACATATTAAAGTTCTCAGGATGCTTCAATGCATTTAGTAATCTGAAACAAATATACATGAAGAAAGAAATATTAAAGTCAGGAAAAGTGTGAAAACAAAAATAATTTATGATACTCTTACTCTGAGAGGGCACTAAAAGCACCATAAGCAAATCTTTTATCATCAAAGAAGAAAACAAATGCTTTGTAGGGGTGCAGTGTGTTAGCCATCCTTTGGGTCATATGGTTAGAAAGAAATAGACTTTAAAGATTTTAGCAGGTTGAGGACGAATGAACTTTGGTATAAGGCCAGATCTTGGTGATCACCCTGGACTTCAGTATCTATGGAATTTAAGAACTCCCTCTCAGCAATTCTTCTCAATTGAAAGGCTGCAGCATGTTACAATCATTTAGTTAGGAGTGTTTGAAGGAGCTTCAGAGTCTCAACTTTGTTCTCTATTGGATGGGATATTTCAATGTATGGTAACTGGTTTCTTCTTTTTCCCTCTTAGGGTATATCTTGGGAGTAGAATCCTTGTCCACTGATGTGTAACACTAGTAGGATTAATAAAAGTTCATTTGTTCTAAAAAAATATGCAAAAACAATAAATAGAAACTATCACCTAAGTTCCATTGATACACTAGAATGCACCCTTTAACTGGTCAAATACCTAAACCTCAATCACTGCAGACAATTCTACAGATCACTAAATGACAAACATGACATATAGCAGCTCCATGCAATGTGGTTGCAAAAAAATAAATCCAAACTTTAGATGTACAAAGAAACAACAAAGAAGTTTTAATAGATTTGCATGTGCTGAGAAGAACAACTACCCCTATTAAACCATTATCCATATAATCTAGAAAGTACCTGTCTTTGGAAAGATTATAGAAGTTGGAAACATGGCCCCATAATGTCTTCTCAAATGTCTCCCAGGTCCTGTCGACATCTTTGAAATATACACTACAGTACACAAAATTCAAAATTGAAAAAAAAGTTAGTAACAAGTCATCACGAAATATGTATTGCAAGCATCAGATAAACAAAATAAAACACAAAACCTATTATTGTGGCCATTACATCTCCCAAGTCCTATTACATTGTCAGGCTCATCGAGCCAACCCAAATGGGGTCAATTTCAACAAACTGACCAAGACTTACAAGTAGTTACAGAACATCATAGGTATTGAAATTGCTAAAAGAACTATAAATGCCAGAGTGACTTGAAAAGAGGAT
Source organism: Gillenia trifoliata (assembly GCA_018257905.1). Classification (NCBI taxonomy): domain Eukaryota; kingdom Viridiplantae; phylum Streptophyta; class Magnoliopsida; order Rosales; family Rosaceae; genus Gillenia; species Gillenia trifoliata. The sequence continues at coordinate 21,835,877 of CM031084.1, read as the reverse complement.
ATGCACATACCTTAGCCTGCCAACCTCTTCCTTGTGAGATGCTGCAGCTGCTAATGCAAATCTCCGCTTTCCATCAAGAGCTGTTAACCTCTATAACAAATTTAAGGATGAAAATGAAAATTTTGGAGTATAAAGATACCATGTGGAATGTAAAGTTTGTTGAGCTTTTTTATATTCAAAGATAAGTGAATCATTTGAGGAGAAAAATAAGGTAGCAACCAAAACAAACTAAAGTATAAGAGATTAAGCTTAAGAATATCATAATAGATTGCAACACTACTTTTACCTCATATGTATTAATGAGCTCTTTATCATCACTCAAAGAATCCCGAGCCTCAGAGGCTTCAACAGAAATTGACATCATACCTTCAACATCCTATCAAAGATCAAGATATAGCTAGTGAGCAATCATAGAACAATGCAAGAGATCCCGAAGCTTCACACATCTAAATATTACATATCAACCAAACTATGCACACGCGCGCACGCACTCACACACACACACACACACACAAATTCACAAAAGGAAAGCTTGCCAACCTTCAGGGTTGTATTCAAGTTATTCCTTGCATTGCTGAGGAGCTTTATCTTATCATGGTTTTCAATCAATGTTTGGCATTCTTGACATAGACTGATGACAAGGAAATCATATCAACCAAAAAATTATGAACACATGAACATTGCGCAATTGCTTATTATACAATGCAACACACAAAAGAAATCTGCTTTTAAATCGCAAAGCCTCTAGAATTTCCCATGAACAACATACTTTCCTCAATAGAAACAAAGTTATCGCGAGTTGGTTTATTGACTTTGAGACAAGGACAGCGATTCCAACCCGGCCTGTGCTTGTTCAACTCCATAAGAAAAAAACAGCTCCTTGTAAGACATTTGTGATACTAATTTAAGAGTCAACGCATGATAAATTTACAATATTATTTTTTATACAACATATTGGGAGTGGGGTTTCACACACACAAACAAACCCTAAGACTTTGACTTACAACTCGAGAGTAATAACAGTACTAGACCTGGCTATCAACAAGCGACTGATTATGAAAAAAGAATGGGAAATATGGATCAAATTTGTTACGTTGTACCTGCTCGGCGACCATCGTACTAAGCTGCGCATCATTTGCCTGAAAACACAGAACAACCTGTAAATTAAATAACATAAATTGCTGAATTTTCAAACACTTAAAATCATTTTTTGCAATCTCCTTAGCGTATATTCATTAATTGAGTTTCCATTTCAAATACACATTCATTAATTACAAATAACATCGGGAAAAATGAAATTACTAAAAAATTAAATTGAAGAACAAGAAAAAAGGGGGAAAAACCTGTTGGCGGGCAATGTAATCAGCCTTGATGGAAGCAATGGACTGAAGGAGTTCGAGAAGGGGCAAGAGCTTATGACCTCGCGAACCGCCGATTCCTTGGCTTCCACGCAAGATCCTCCACCATCATCTTAGGGAAATGTTTTATCCGAAAAGAATAAAAATGACAATTCGCCCTACCGCAGAATCCACGAACTTTCGGCAGGAAAACCCACGAACTGCGGTCGGGGATCTGAAATTCGAACCTCATCAACTCTGAATTTGATGAAATAAGGTAGAGATTTGGAATGGGTATGAAGAGAGGATTCTAGGAATGTCAGTTTTTAATGTTGCGGTCGGAGGACAGCGGCGCTGTCGTCGCCGCGGTGCTGCGTTTTGGCTGCTTTTGCAGCGTGAAAGGGAGAGAAAACATGGAGGAAGGAGGAGAGAGCAGAGGCCCTGAGGATTAGTGGGTTTCCTACGACCATCTACACCCATGAGCAAGCCTAAATTTTTGTACCTTTAAATAGCTTTTTCTTCTTCAATGGTTTTGGGTTAAAAATTTAGCCCGTAGATTACTAAATAATGATTTTAGCCTAATTTTTTCTTTTTCGGTAACTATTTTTAAAAATAAAATTTATAGATTATCCTCGAATTTATTTTTGTGAACATTTTAACCTAAAAAAAATTTAATCTATAAATAATGAGAATCACTAAATTAGCATAATTAGGTTTGATCACATAGGTATTTATGTGGATGATTGAACAATTGTATGAGGACACTAAATTAGATGGGTAGAAAGAAAAATTTGAAGAATTGTATGAGGAAAGTGAATTTTGTGTGGATGATTGAACAAATACATAGGTATTTATAGACTTTTTTTTGGTGAATTTTGATTTAAATTTTTTTAAAAATATTTTAGCCGTTGGATTTAATTTCATCATAGATTTGATCACATTCGATCTCACCAAGTAGATTTAATGAATTTATAAATTATATATATTTTTTAAAGATTGCATCCGGGACTGTTGGATATCCAACTACTAGCACCTTTGGACTGATTAAAGAGCCGCTTATTTGCTTTGTGCACGCGCAACGCCTAACGCTCGCACTCGCTGCGGCAGTAACCTGCGAAAAACATCACCGCTGCCACAAATCGTGCAATTGAAATCAGCGAACATCGCGCATTTCGGTATAGAATTTTGTCCCTGGGAATTCCTTCTGGGTCTAAATTTGACCTAATTCTTAGAATTTATCCCTTATCCTAATTTTTAGCCTCCAAATGACGAAGAGAGTTCGGAGTGGACAGTTTAAATTTGCACTTTATCTCCACTAATGGAGACGGTCTAAATGGGAAAAACTAAAACAAAAATATTAAAATAACAAATTGAATCCGCCATGTTACCTTATTTTACCATATTACCCTTGGATTTAGAAAATCTCGTGAATCCTCTATCTTCATTTCATGAAATGGCCAAACTAACATTATTGAAATAAAACAAAATATTGACCATCACGTGTTTTATACTAAGCTTTCACAAAAAGAATTTATCATTCTAAAAGTATTTTGGTCATTTCACATTAAAAGACACATTTTTTACAAGAAAATTTTCCTTTATCGATCCGCACTGTTTCGTGAAGAAATTTAGAGAGAAAGAATTACAAAACATGGTACGAAGTCGTATTTGATGTAGAGGCTCAATTTGGATCTACTTTGAATGGTCAATGGGTATGGGCTAGTATTATGTGTACTTCCTAAAAAGTGTAATTGAAGATTTAGGATGACCCGATAGAATTCGTGGTTCTTGAATTACTTTGATTAAGATTGCAGTGAATAGGTTGAGAGCTTCCTTGACACTAGGTTAAGATTGGAAGGATAGGTTGAGAGTTTCGTATATTGTTTGATGGAGACAACTAAATTGAATTGAATTTAATAGATTAAAGATGAAACCGCAGCCTAGCATATCTCCTGTGAGGTCGGCATTGTCGGTGTCGGGCCAAATTCTACCAAAATACTGCGCTTGGTTTATGGTCATTTCAATTATAATAACAAAAATACGGGCTTCTGTCAGCCGTTACTTTTATGAAAATATTAAAACCTGCTCAAACATGGGCCGCTTTTGTAAGCCATGGTCGGTTTAATCGTCTTAATAATACCTAATCCAATAAGACAAAAATATAATAAAAAAAATCTAGAAAATCATATTAAAATATGAAATGTATATCTTTCAAATTATAAAACAAACATATCATTTTCAACTTATTTAAACTCAAAATACAAAAATGCAAAATTCTCTCATATGTATTGGCTTCAACTTCAATTGTCTTTATTATCATATTCAACTCCTCTATTGTATTTAATTCAAGATATAATTGCAAATCGATGTGGTTGAGGGAGAAGATGTGATGTAAGCTTTGCCTCTTTTCAACCCTTGCATAGAGAAATTACGCATAAATGTAAAAAGTTATGTAACTGTGTGAGCCTTGACTCAAAGTGCTTGTGTTTACACTTTGGACAGCTTGGATTTGAATTAGGAGCAGGCTACAATGCTCGGCAAGCATTGAATGCTTACACCGATCTCACCGTTAAAAATGAGGGGAGGAGAGAGGAGGAGGGGGAAAGGAGGGTGAGATTGTGTGAGCATTCAATACTTGCGAGCACTATAGCCACCCTTGAATTAGACACATCCCTATTATCAGAGATATTATACAATTTAAATAATTCATTCCTCAAATCTTCAAGTTTACTATCAATAGTTAAAGCATCAAGACCCCAACATTTTTAACCATTCTCCACCGCATACAATTTAAACTTCAGTGGTCCATAACTCAAGAAACAAGAATCCAAGTTCCAAGATGTAAATAAACATGTATGATGTATTTGCAAAAAATTGATATACTTGCCTCGTGGGCTGGCTTTCCGCAGGCCAGTCGCCTATGGGCCTACGTGGTCGGCCCAGGCCGCCTCCGGCTTCAAAACTCCTAACCCAAGCCTAGCTCTACTAATCGATATCGGGTTTACTGGCCTCGGTGGTGGGCCGGCCGGGCTTTTGGGCTGCGGCCCCCACCGCCCATGGCTCGGGCCAAATGATGACCTCACATATTCTAATAAATTAAAAAAGAAAACTAAAAAATCACGTCCGACAAATCGCACTGCCTATACTCTTCAAAGAATCAATAAGAACTCCTCAACCCACCGACTCCACCCACTACACCTAAAATGGATAAGAATTGGTCCTTTTTTTGCCGAATATCTTGTCTATTCGCAACAAAATATTTTTTGTGAGGCGGCACAAAAAAATGTTTTTTTTAAAGAGATAATATTTCATCAATCGCTTACATGCCTAACATAGTCATACCTCACGCTTCACAAATGGTGACGAAAAAATAATTTTAAAAGCAAATCTTTACATTTTTCCGAATTGATTAAATCCATCGTTTCAGAGAATTATTTACTTAATCACGTGACATTTCTAAAACACTTCTAACAAAGGGATATATAGCTTAGTTTTTCAAAATTTTAAACCTCATCTTGCATTGTAAAAACACAAATTTCTCAAATGTTTTTGTTTAACAATATGTTACCAACCAATTTTTACAGGAGTGATAATTTTTCAAATCGGTAGCGAGAATCATTATTAAAATCTCAACCCAAACCATATACCCAAATTGCCCATAGATTCTAAGGAGACAAACATTTTCCAAGCAAACATGAGCAATTTATTATCCTTTTCCTAACAAAAGCTTATGCACTCTTTATTTAGTGAGTCAATTATCTTGTAAGAGATGAAAACATGTCACAACATGGTTAGACATTCCAGACAAATTAGATTTAATGAAATGGGTTGTTTTCCAACTGGCAAACTTCTTCAGTTATTCATATGATTGGAACAAGCTTGGAATGCGTGACCACAAGCTCTGGTTGAGGGATTGACATGCAGTTAGCTGAAAATATGTTTATTCTGTGGAGTGGAGGACCCAAGATTTTAACCTCGAGGGGTTCTGCGAATGTAAAAGACCTCATTTTTTTAAAAACACATAATTTTGTTTTAGTTTTTTCTAATTGGGCATTTTCAAGCATTTGGTGTGTAATGTCGCCCTTCTTACTAAATGTTGCATGTCGACAGATGCCAAATATTTGTCGAGTGTTGTGAGAGGCCTGTAGACTTATGTGAGTACACTACATCATATCGAGACTTTTTGGCTGAGTAAGTAATGCTGAACATGAATTCTCATCAAACATTTGGTAGGTACAAAGATTCTCATACCTTCCATTTGAAAGGTCATTGTAGATCATTCACTTGTTACATTCCTCATTCTAATTATATCGTATTTTATTCCCCCACGTGTAAAATAACAAAAAAATGCCTTTGGAGGCTTAGTGAGTCATGTAGCCATGGATAATTATTTCCTTACCGATGTAATTTTCGTGACTTTATCATATTTCTTTTCAATTTGTACACTCCAATACTTCAGCCCGTAGACGCGAGCCTGGGATATCGTTCCTGACTTGTCACTTTAATAAATTATAATCAGGGGCAATTTGGTAATTTACCAAATTGCAGTATTTTCATAAACAAGGGGCTGTCTTCCTGTGGCTTCTGTGAAGACCCGGGCTGGCCTGCACCACTGCTTGTTTTTCTGTGAATCTGGGTGAGTGCTTGTCGGCATGCAGGAGGTCTCTCTTGCAAGTTGTGTTTTCCTTTGAGTTTTGAAAGCTTGATGCAATCTGTGTGAATTTTCACACACCAAGCTATTACAATCTGCTACCTGTACGTCCATTTCCTCCACTCTGCCTTCCTCCTCATGACCACACACTCACACAATAAACCTGCTTCCCTTCTCCCTCGTGACCACACTCACACAAACCTGCATGCAACTTGTAAAAACCCAACTCACCCAGATTACTCTAGGCACCTCAGGTTTTCAATTCTTGAAAATTTTCGGCCTTCCTCGAGCAAGCATTGTTCCTGTGACCACCACCTTCTCATCATCCTCAACCCAGAACTCGTGGAAAACCCATAAACAACACTGGAACCTGTGCTCAGAAAAAGCCCATAAATTCAAACTTTGCCGGGTGAAACTTTCTCGGTTAAACACCCTCGACCCAAGCCTCGAATCAACCTCAAACCACCTTATTCGTTCTGATTTTGGAACACAACCCAAGCCCTGCATGTGAAGAAAACCTCGAGATCAGCGAGTTTCCGATTTCGGGCGAAAGTTGCAGCAGTCAATGGAGAAGTGACGTCATCAGTCCCGTCCCCAGCGTCACAACCAACATGTGACGCCGGGTGAAACCTGGCTTCAACCGTCGAACCGGTGGAATATTCCAAAGGTATATTCAGCTTTTAACTCATCGCCTTCAAGGAATATTCCCCAATGGTGACTTAATATTCGTATTCTTAGAGAATATCTGCTAGTCAAATGCACATTCTCGTTAAAGCACTTATGCCAACGTTAACTTTAACGACGAAAAAGCACAATCGGGCGCTAGCGCGTATGGCGCGTGAGCTCGTGTGGGCGCATGACGCGCGTGACAGCCACATGCTGCCTGGGACGGGCTTGCCGCCTATGGTGGCGCGCGGCAACAGCAGGCGTGGAGCCTGCGGCGGGATTGAACCAATTTTTCAACCATTTCAAGTCCCGAAACGAGCAAACAAAGGGAGATTTCGAGCCCTTTTCCTTACTTTAAATTGAAGGACTTGTATAATGATTAGTTTAGTAACTTCCCATATAGGTGAGACCTATCCCGATGAGTTACTTAGCTCAAGTAGGTACTCTTAAGCTACGATCCGAAATTACTACCAAAGGAGTGGCCCTTTCTTTAATCCCGATTATTATTTAATTATGTGTTTTAAAATGATTTTCTATAAATATGTATAGCATGCCATGTTTTATGAAACTAATATATGTTTTATGGTGACACTTTGTGATCTATTGCTTATCTTCATTTGGCTTTATTTGAATAATTGATGGCATGCCTATACGCTTTTGGTAAATTGTTACTTATCACTTATTATTGCACGGTGTTAGCACTCGGCCCGCACTCAGACCACTGGCCGTGCATGTTCACACGCACCGACACGCTGCACTGGGATCCATCGTAGGTGCTACTTGTTCTATGTCGCCTTGCCACTAGACTCAAGCCGTGACTCACTTAGCGCCATGTGCATGTAGTGTTAGAGCGTAATTTATTTAACACCCACCGTCATGTAGCTACTGTGACACTCTGTGTGCATTTCACTGGCGATAAGTAATGTGTAAGTTATTTTATATCACAAGTAATGTATTTCCTCAGAGCTCAGATCCTGTGTGCGCGTGAGGCCTGGTTTAGTTGTTAAATATTTGCTATTATTAATAAAACGGTAAGTTATTACCTAAATTTTTTGAGAAAACGCTTTATAAAACAATATTTGCCCCACTCATTCTTTATTTTTCACTTCCTCAAGGACCTAGATTTTAGTTGGTTGATGAGACTGCGTATCGCTCGCCGATATTACCTTGTAAATTAGTGGAAGTATGTTTAGCCCTTTTCGGGCTTGTGTTCTATATCCATCATACGGGATGAGAATATTCTTTAACATCGCACCTAACTTCGATATTTGTGTATTCATGGTTTTAAATCCCAACACTATACACTTCCTGGCTTGTATTTCTCTTAATTTAGTATAAACTCTAATTTAATTTCTTTCATTAATTCTCTATCAATTTCTTATGACTTCTTCACTCATCCAAAGTGATGGTCAAGATGCTCGATATTCGTGTTCACTGGATATCCTATGATGTGTCACACTAGCTTTTTTGGAGGGCCCCGTAATCCATTCCAATCCCTATATAAATATTCTTGATTGTCTGGCTAAGTGAAGCACGCTTCATGTAAAACAATACAACATCACTTTTCTATGCGGGAGGCAAATGTGACTTCATAAATTGAAACTAAGTCTTTCAAATCGATATCTTGTCACTGTGAATGAGAGATTTTTGTCTAGATTTAGTAGTTGTAGAATTTGAGACTCCAACGAGGATTAGTTTTGTCGCACGCATTTTTTTAACTTAGCAATTTTAATTATATAAAAATGGGCTGAGCCAGATTGTTTATGCAAATTTATGTTAGGGTTGATTTGACAAGAAACATGCAAACAAAATTAAAGAGACAACAAGTTATAGACTAATATCAGTGTGGTGCTTGCCAAAATGCCTTCAGTGGGCTTTAGAGCATGAATTTAGTTTGTTGACACTATGGGCTAGTTATTCTTATAACCAGTTTCATAGAAGGTATGTAAGGTAATTGTACAGTTTTTTATTTATTTATTGTATTTAACACTTTAATGGGGTGGATGGGTGAGCAAGTCTCATGATAGGCAAATGCTATGATGTTTTTTCATAAACTTCTGGGAAATAAGGTTTACAGTATGAGTTGATGTCCTCTAAAAGGATCTTTACGTCTCTGGTTGTAGATTTGCACTGTTGAGAAGACAGTTTTTAAAGAAGGGTATTCATCTGATGTGTGAGGAACGAAGGGAGGGTGGAGTTTGACTAACATTTTAAGCTTAATTTTGGTTAGTGTGTTGAGTCACTTAGAGGATTAGAAGCACACCGGTTTCTCAAAGAACATATACTTTGAGCTCTGATATTTGTGTCTAGGTTCGTATAATTTTATTTATTTGAAGGGTGCTTGCTGCCAGTAGTTATCATGAAGGATTTGTTTCAAAGAGGGAGGAACGGTGATTATTTCAGTGCTTTGGATTATGTATTACATTGGAAACTAAGCTTATTTTCATTTGAAAACAGTAGCTAGAAGGTGTTTTTCGGTCATACAAACACATCAGCATTGATGGTGCTGTTGGCATATGGTTTCTAGCCCAGAGAACTGGTGTTTCTCAGACCAGTCCCTTCTGAGGGAGAGGAATAAAGGAAACAATTTGAATGCGCAGAGGTTCTAGGAACTAGATCAAGCTAAATCTTGGATGTTGGTTGCTTTTATTACTTTGCATCTTTTCCCATTATAAGGGTCTTCTCAGATTTCATTTTGGAAAATAGTCTTGTATTTTCATTGGTGCTTCACGTATGCCTCCTGTGTACTCAGCTGCTTCTTGTTTCTTCTGGTGTTTTATCTAATTGATGGATCAACTGTGCTAACTTAAGAGTGGCTTGAAGGAACTATCTTTTTTAACTGTCTTCTTTTGCTTAATTTTGATTGAGATCAGAATCAGATGATTAAGTTGTTATGTATCGTGAATCTCTTCACATGCTGCCTGTAATTTAGCCCCATTTGTATGTTCAGTTTCTGACTATCTGTTTTTGGGGGTTTGCTTCAAGTTTTTCACAGCTATGCAATAGTCCTGGCTACATTTGACGTGGTCTCAACCTTTCTTTAGAATTGCTCTGGCGTTTAGCGATGCTTGGATACATATAGCACCGCTTCAAGTATCTAAGACTTAATTCATACTATTCAGTCATACTGTGTGTTGGTGTTGAGCTCAATATCAAACTTCACCTTATTAACTCAAATTCTAATGTAATAACTTATAGATTAACAACTTGGCAACTCCTATAGTGCTTGATACATATTAAACTATATCACAGAAGTCATTATCTTACAAGGAAAAAGTTGATGAGGCCTTAAATAGTCCTCTCTTTACTGGACTGCCTCCAGTCACTAATACTTAGGAAGAAATGACCGTTTCTCTATAAATATTGTTTCTTTTGGCTGTTTCAGTTTTGGCTTTTGGTCAGTTTCTCTATTTGTTTTGTGGGACGGAAAGTATATGACTTTTCAGACGTGGAATACAACTGTCTATACTTGTTTGGGTTCAGAATGTCTACCATGTCTCTTATGGTGCCTACTTTTTCTTACTTGTTCAGGGAATTGGGAAACCTTGGAGGTCCGTCCAAAAGCAAAAGTGATTGGATACCAGAGATGAACTTATTATTAAGTTCTATGAATCATATTATTCTGCTAACGCTATGCATCTTGGTCATTTATGGAAAAGGTTTGTAGCTACATTCACATATAAGAGTCCGATTCAGTTGCCCTGTGGTCAAGTTAATAATTATCACTATGGGTATTTGAAAAACCTTGACAAAATTCAAGCCACTGTAGAGGAAAAGCTTGCTGGATATTCAAACATTGACCGCAACTGCCTTCGCTGGTGGTGAGCCTTGCACATCAGAACATTTTTACAGGTACACATGGTTCTGCTAAACTTCTTTATGCTGAATTTGCTTTCAGGACTTACAGAATTGCTGATAAGGCAAAACAACTTTCAAAAGGTCCTATATTTTCAGACGGATAATTTTTTTTCCGCCTTTCTCTGTGTTTATTTCCAGATTCTTGTCAAAACTGTCCCTATCAAAGAGGGTCATATTGAGACTTGTGTGGCTAATAGCTCCAGAAATTCACTATTACAAGGAAGGGCCATGTAGGTATCTTAGTCATCTCATTGGCCATTAAGCAGGGTCTTTGTATGCCGTCTTGAAAACTTTTTGGGGTGAGTTTTTTACTATCTGTTACATGCTTCAGAGAATGAGCTTGAGCAGGTGTATTTGTACTTGGAACTTGAGAGTTGAGGCTGAACATTTTTCATAACTTCATTCCAACGCTCTCTTCATAGACTTCCCTCTTGTGTGTTAGATGATTCATTATTTGGCAGGGTAGCAGTTGTTGTCCACAGTTCCCCTTTGTCATCCCAAACTCATACTCGATGCTTTATTTCATTTTAAATCACCTCAGAGAGAGAGTGCTGGATGACAAACTGGGAGGGATTAGTATTACCGCATAATTTTTCGTCTGAGCAGAAGGTTGGCATTGATCTAGCCTTATTTATAATGTATTGTTATCATGCAATTTATTTAGATGACCAAATCAAAAACGGAATAAATTCTGATCGTGTGGTTGTGTAGCTTTTAGAGCTTTTTGATTCTGGTGGAACTTTTCTTTTTTCTGTTTTGTTCTGGTTGTTTGGGGTGGTCTGCTTGTTCAGCCCTCCTTTGTGTTTTCCGTTTCCTTTTTCTTTAATGTAATCATCTCTCTATCAAAAAAATGTTTGAATTCTCAACTTAGTGATTACTATAAAAAAGATGAACATACTTTTACGTGGTCAAATTCTGGTCCCACTTAGGATGGATGGAGTTAATACACTGATTAATCTAACTTAAATTTTTCTTTTGTTCTAAATATTACAGGATGGGCAACAGGTTTGTCTGCTGGGGAATCGGATCTCACTTTGGAATTTTCTTTTCTTTAGATAGATATGTGATCTCACCGACGCGGGTCATCGTTAGTTTACTTTTAGCTTCCATTTTCGGTATTCATTATCTCAACCTTTGCCATAAATTCTTTCTTCTTTCTCTCTTCTCATTCTTCCTTTTTTTTTTTTTGGATACATCTTCACTTTAAGATAGCTTGAAATGCTTAAATAACATTTTCTTTTGTCAGAGGCTTTATTTTAACTTGTATTGTCGCTTTTGACTGTTTTGCAGACATATGCAGGACATAGTATTTGCTTAAATACATTTCCGTCTTACAGCAGTCGGTGTTTGTAAGTGGATTTACTTGATGAGGCATGCATATGCATTCTAGTTTATGAATCATTGCGCTTATTACCTCTTCTGAATTTTGTCTACGATCATCTGTAGTATCTTTCATAGTATGAATTACTGGTGCATAGTGTTAAGGGGGCAACATGGTTAGTATGTCATGGCGTCGTATTAATTCTTTTGATTCTGAGTTATGCAATCCTTCATATTTGCTTGTCATCTTGGAAGAAGAGTAGAAGTCTAAGGATGATTTCTTCAGGTTTTGGTGTCATCTCAAGGACTCCAGAGCTGTACTGTGTACTTATATGATTCATTACCAGTGTTCTCTTGATTTCCTACATTTCCTAAACAGTTTTAACCCTTTCTGGGGTTTGGATTTGAGGAATGAAATATCCAATTTTGTTAATTTTCATGTTCAAAATTGGTATGGAAATTGTCTTTCTGATTCTCTCTCAAGGACTCTGAAAGGACGTTTATTGTAGTTTCTGCTGTTTGCGAGATCGTTTCATTACTGTGACAAAATCAGCCTATTAATTATGTCGTCAGCATTTCACCAAATATGCAGGTATTAGGCTCTCGTTTAATGTTGCTTATTTAAGGACACTGAAATGGCTTGTGTTTAATGTAGTATCCTCTATAATTTTTGTTGGAGCATTTGGAAATTAATTTCTGGTCTCCTCGCACTCTTCTATCATCAGATTGGTTGATATTGTATTTCCCCTATGCATCTTTATTTGAATGAGAAACACTGTGCTTTTGATAGTGGTGTTGTAGTTTTTGAAAACTTTCTCAAGTTATTTGCTGGAAAGAAGGGGAGGAGCTTTTTACCCAAAATTTGAGTTGTGAGCTTTGGCACAGAGCAACATTCTGGGCAAAGGAACACATAGGCATCAAAGGAATATGCAAAATTTCCAGTTTTTCTGTCTTCATGTGATTATGGAGTCATATTTTTAAGTTTGTTAATTCGAATGGCCCTGTGCTATAATTGTATTGTTTGTTTGTATAAGGTAATGATTGTACCTTCCGGGACTGCTTGTTTCGTTATTGTATTGTTTTACATTGTTAAAGTTCTTTTGTTTCTGAAGAAGTTCTTGGGAAGGAGGAACTATTCTAGTTCGGTATTAATATTCACTTGGCGCTCACTCACATGACAATTTTATATCCATATACAGAAATATCCGCCAAGAGATTGGCTAGTAAGATCATCCTTGCCTCTAACTTCCTTGAAGGGGGTCAAGACACTATCCAAATGGTGCTAACAAGCTCTCTCCAGACAATGTCAGGTAAGTGTATCACCTCCAGTTGATTCTATAGAGTTTCGTAATCATTTTCCAAGCAGATCCTTCTGTCGATTGTAATAAGTTTCCTCATAAATTTATGGACTAATGCCTTTTCTTGTTGTACAGAATTTTTCTGGGGGAATCAAAAATTTGAAGATCATACTAACATGACTGAGCCATGGTGGCTGAACTGCTTATTCTGCTGAGAAAATTAGTGGCTCCATGATTCAGGGTTGGTTATGAATCTTATATGTAATTCAATTTATATGTATATGTATATATTGATGAACACAAATAGCATTAAGCAGTTATAGTTCTTTTTGGGGTGACACGAATGCGTAAGGTTTGGTGCTTTTTTGTTAGTCTCATCATTTTGGAGATGTTATATATCTTTTTAAGGGAATAAGAGGAAACCACTTGATCCCAAACTTTTCTTTGATTGCAGGAATGGATAGTATCTTCCCAGCAATGAGAATCTGCACCTACCAGCCCATAATGTGTTCATCCCCTACCGGATTTGTCACTTAAGAATGATCATGAGAAGGTGTGATGGATGGTAAATTCTATCCTAAGTTAGCACAACTTTAAATTTTTCTGATGACATTGACTTTTTTCAGGCCAATTGTCCAGTTCTGTTAAGAAAGTCCCCACGCAAGTGAATCCCCCCAAACAGAAGTCCTGAATCAATATGTTCAATTTCGGGTTGTTGATGGATTACTTGAATGAATATGGTAAAATCTCCACATTTACAGCTAATTACTTGCCCCCATTGGTGGTGACCCATTGCGGATTCTTCAAATTACACCGCCAAAAGTGTTATTTTCGTGAACCAGAGCTTATTTAATTTCTTTTTTTGTCAGCTTACTATGCTCAGGTTGCTGAACTGTTTTACGAATAACCCAATACAGATGGTGGGTTTCAGGTATCATGTTCGGACTATGTTGGTACGGACCCCAGATTTCATCATCGTGGCCGCTATCATAGTTATTATTAATCTTCAGGACTTAACAAATACCAATTTGTATTTTTATCAAATAGTTTGTCTTCCTCTTCAGAGCATTTTCTTCTTGCGTTTCTCTGTTGCTCTGAGACTTATTACCGTAGCTGCTTTATTTTTTGTCGTGCCTTTCTGAACTCCTTTGAATGTGTTTTACCCTGGCATTGCTTTGCCTATTTGGTAATGTCTTCATGTATCTTAGTTTAATGAAAGAAATAGTTCAATTTGATGAAGCAATTGGGAATCTGAATTCTAAAGTGATGTATATATATAATCGTTTCTTACTTGTTATTTCTTCCGTTTTATCCCAGATTGTGAAATGCTCATAAAGGAGTACCAAAACTTGAAATGCAACAGCCTTACGAGCAGGCTATGAACTACCTCTGCATTAATTCTGTACAGGACTTACTTATTACGGACGGAAGAAGAATCCTGAAGCTCTTCCTCACCCTTCAAAGTTGAAGATCTTGCTAAGCTTGTTCCTCTGATGCCTCGAGGGCCTTCAGAGTGTTATACAGCAGGTTACCTTTTTTTTTTTCCTCCAAACAATTCTTAGGTTATATCCTGGTTGTTATCTTGATTTTACAATTCTTTTCTATTGTTATTCAATGTTAGCTTATATGCTTTTGCAGGAAATCTTGAAAGGAAAGAAGCTGAGTTAATGATCCAGCATATTAAAGATGTTTTCTAAGGGCTCAGACCCCATTTCCAACCTTGTTCTATCCCAGCATTTGAGACGAATAGAGTCGTGAAGCTTGGAAAAGGCAAGGGGGCAAGAGCTTGCTTCGCCCCTGTGAAGGCCTTAATCCACGTTGGACGAGAATTTTTCTGCCCCTTGTCCACTATATCCAGGTTCTTAAATTTGTTTACAGAAGGAATAAACTAGATTTTGCTGGGATGGAAGTTTTCATTTAAGAGTCTGCCAGAAATATTTTTAATCCAGCAATTTTTCTCTTGTTTACTTCTTTGAAAAATTCCGAGAAAATAATTTTCAGGAAATTTCAAATATTGTCAAAGCTGCGACTGAAAAAGTATAAAATTTTCATTGCAGCACAGGTTTTGATATTTTTTTAAACAAAATTATGTTAATATGTGTAGGTTCATCGGGATGACTTTATGCTGAATGTGAAACTTCAGCTGTTCGCTTCTATTGCAAAGCAGCCTGCCTTCCACCAGCTTAGATCAGTTGAGAGCAACTTGGCTTACACTGCTGAGCCCTCTCTGCAGAGGAAGCATTCTGGTATCCGCGTGGGTGCTTATTATACAATTCACAGTGAAGGTATATAAGCATGCTTCTATTATTGTTGCCTGTTGCTTTATCTCTGCCTATATCATAGTACGTTATGTTGATCAAAACAGGATCCAACACATATTGATTTGAGAGTGGAGGAATTCCTCAAGAGTTCGAGACTAAACTTTATGAGATGCCATGATGAATTCAAGGTGAGATCAACTAGGCTCTATCCTTTAACCCGGTTCTCTAGTTTTACGTCATCTTTTACGCAGCTTTAATCTCTATATGGAACGTTTCCTTAGACTTCCTTAAACGTCCTGTGAGACCATTTTTACCTTGCATTAGTCTGTCAGCTCTTGTTTATTATCTCATCCATTTAACACCTTCACTCTTAAAGTAGTGGGATGTCATTTATGATTTTGAGCCTAGTCAGAAACTTGATGAGAATTTGCAGTATTGAAAGGATAGGTTTTTTGATAAATAACTGCTGAATGTTTTTTACGTAGAGCAATGTAAATGCTTTGATCGACATGAAGTTTGAGAAGCACAAGAATTTAAGGGAAGAAGCTGATTTTATTGAGTGGAGATTTCTGAGGGGACCCTCAAGTTTGATAGGAAAGAGTCTGAGTGTATGAATTCATTATATTCTTTTCAGTACAATTGAATTAGAAAAGGTCGAGATAAATGTGCTTGCAGTGATATCTTAAAGTAATATTATAAACTAGTTAGCGGAAAACGGTAAATTAAAAGCTGATCAATGTAAACTAAAAATGATTAAGAATCGTTAATGGTAGTGTTGAAACTTGAAACAGATTGCAGCACTGAGGCAGCTTACACAGCAAGAATTGATAGATTTTTTCAATGAAGCATATAAAGCAGGCTCCTCAAAAGAGGTCATTAAGCGTACTGAGTGTACGGAACTCATATTCATCGGAGTAATACAGATAAAAGTTCACCGGTGCAACTTGCTCTTAGTCAAAATAGACGATATATTCAGCTTTAGAAGGTCACAACCTCTTTATGGTTCATTCAAGGGAAACCATGTGAAATTGTAGAGACTTGGAATTACATATCAACTTCGACAAAATTGAAGAAGAATACCAACGCTTGCAGACGGCAGATTCAGCAGAAAGATCGCCTTGGGAAGAAGTTCATCGACAAAGGCATAGTAACTTACCATACATTTGTCATTGTCTTTGTCATTAAAACTGTTTTATTTGTGTACTATTGTTGAGTGACCGGTATTTGTTTTCCAAGTGTCCAAACGTCTAGGGTTATTTCTTTTATAATCTTTAATTAATGAATTAAATTGAATAAGAGACTTAGATATGCAGTTTATCACACACAATACATTTGTAATGTATGTAGTTTTTTTATTTTGGAGTACAAACACTTATTTGTTCAAAAGGTTGAAGCAATGCGTGACCCCAAATTGGGGATTTTTGTTGCAATGTATGTTTCATCCTAATTAGTGTGTCAGCTGGTTTGCACCCAAGCGTTAATATCTCGACAATAAATCCATAACATATTTACGTTCTTGTGGAAATGTAGACGCTTCGATTCCAAGAAAATGCTTCAAGGTTCCTAGATCCTTCATTTCAAATTCTTTTGGATCTAGATCCTTCAAGTTCACATTCTCAATGACCATCACATCCACATACGCGATCATGCCTTTTCTGTCCTCGGCTCAGCACCGTTTGCTCTTGCTTATATTGATCAGAGACTATATTTGCTTTGGTTCCAGTAAGCTGGGTTTTTAATTTGTACTTCATGCTTGCTGCTCCTTCTTCTTTCTCCCATTTTTTTCACGACACGACATTTCGATTTTACGATTTTTCGAACAAAAAAACGTCAATCCGCATTTGAGTTCGGATTGAAGTTTGATTTTGATTCAATTGCAATTTCTGGGCTTGATTTTTCAGATGTTGTCTTCGTATGCAAGAATCTTCCTGCTGGGGGTTGTATTCTTCATGTTTGTTTCTTGTATTCTTCTTAATGGCTTTTGGCCAATTGTTCTAAAAAAATTTATTAATGAATTTTTAATTGGTAAAGTCCTGCCATCGTGTGAGAGACTAAACCATGCAAGGGCTTATAAGAATTTTGGCTAACTTTTATATTTGTTAATTGGTTTTGCTTAATGAACCTCAACTTTTTTCACAGATTCTGCAGTGTTGTCTCATGGGGACAGGGCTGGTAGTAACTGACACGCCAAAGCTTATATGTGAAATGTGAGAACAATTTAAAATAAATATTTTAACTAATTACATTTTTTTTTCATTAATTTAATTGGTAAGCTAATATTTTAATATATTTTTAAGATAAAGTTGAGAAAAGTGACTAAAATTAAACTTTGTAAAACACAGTAACCAAATCTGACTACAATAAAAAAACACAGTGTTCAAAATAAATTTTAATCATAAACACAGTGGCCAAAAAGCATTTAACCCTAAAAATAGCGAAACCATCTGCCAAGAATTTGCATTGTAAAGGGGCTTGTGGGTATAGATAGACCCAAATTAAAGGCTCAAAAAAGTACCGTGTAAAGCTTCTACAGAGCAAAGCAAGTAAAATCAACTCACCACCACCACCACCACCACCACACCCCTTCTTTCTTCACAAACAAGGCACGGCCCTCCGTCGCCGACGTTGTCACAGGTAAAACCTCGGTCGAAAACATAGTTTAGTATCTCTCTCTCTATATATATAGAGAGAGAGAGCACTGTCATGTAGAGATTATACAACATCTTAATTTTGTTGCATTTGTTCAATTCATGATTAATCAATGAAGAATTTTCCGAAGATTCGGATAAATTCCACTTTTGGGAAAAGAAATTAGCCTTCTTGAAACTGGGTACTAATCCAAATTCATGGAAAATTCAGCTTAGTGGACAATAATTGGAGTCTAAAGTTAGCTCCTGAACAGGGTTTCATTTCAAAGTCTCTTTGCAATGTAAGTGCAGCTCGGTCCTCTGCATTTCTTATATTTCTCTGGGAGAGAATCGGTCTCAACACCGGAAATGCTAGCATGTGTAATGGCAGGGCAGTGGTTTTGATCTTATTCATTTTGAATATAGTAGACACATATATGCTTGATTGTGATACAACCATATATGTTTGGAGCTTTTCTGATCAATGGTGAGATGTTTCCAGGGAAAATGACTAAATCATGGCCTGTGGCTTGCAGCCGGCGCTTATTCGTTAAACACTTTTCTTCTACTGGATTATCTGTCATTTTGAGCTTGTGTAGACAGTGATTTACTGCCTTTTCGTTTCTTTTGTGTTTTTAACTTAACTACTCAATGTTTTGTTGCTACATCTTTCTTTTTGTTAACCAAGTGTTAGTTACTTTACTCAGCATCTATCCTCTGCTGCCACATGTCTATGCAATTACTATGTTGCTTGAGTCAGTACCAATGTGTATTTCGTTGCTTCTTGTTGAAATTTGGGGAAACCGATGACACCTGAAGATGAAGTTTACTGAACTTTTGTTCAAGTGCTTACCAAAAGTTGCAAATGTTTGCAAGCTTCAATGGCATATATTTTAATTTCATAATGTCAATCGGAGTAGTTTGGGTAAATACGCTTCATGGTTTTACTACACCAATTCTTATATCGCTTATGGTAATCTGATTTTGAATATTTTCTATTATCTTTTGTATTTTCATCTTATAAAGTTACAGGTAGTAAAGCCCATGCTTCAACAGAGGCACCGTAGAATATTGGCACTGCTTTTGCATAGACTTTATGTACTCCCGATTTGTCATGATTATCTCTTTCTCGGAGTTTTCTTCACTCTGATGCAGCCATGTGTTTGTAGATTGTACATATTGAAGTTATGGCTTTCACGCCAATTTGGGATGTGTAGGTTGGAGAAGAAATGAATGCTTCAAGGCTTATAAAGCCAGTGTCCCAATCAGCATGGAGCCCTGATCTGTATATAACTTTGTGAGGGGAATCCCAGGAACCAGAGGCTTCAGGCATGCGATTGCTAGGAGGCATTAATGCCTCAGCAAGTGCAACCGAACTGTCATGCGATGGAATACTCCTACTGTTAGGGCCGCACGTTTGACAAAACTACAGCTTTAATGTATTCAGAGATTACAAGGCATCTCTCTTATGATCCTATCCGTAGTTGATAATGTTAGCATGTTATTTTCCACACAGGTTAAGAGATTAGGCTCGGTTGAGACAGAAGAGATGTATAAGGCCCAAACAAAACTTGGAAAACCACCCCAGCCTACGCCTCTCGGTCATAAATCACCAACCTGCTTCTGCAAGTGCTTGTTCTTAATAGCCTATGTAATTGTTCAAAGGTCAGCTCTCAGCTTCTTAGATATATGCCTTTGATTTACGAGGACAAATTCTCCTATATCGAAGCTAATTCTGGATCCAGTTGTTTATCAATTTCCATGTTTGACGTTTGTCTCGCAAGGTTGTCGCACTGGCAGTGGTCCTGAACGAGTGAATTGAATATTGAAAAATAAAGTAACTTTGCAACAAAGTAGGCGTATTTTTTTGCATATCCAATACGGATGATTTGCTTTGATGAATGCTTGATTTTCAGACGTGTCATGAATATGTTGGCGTTGTGTTTTGCTTTTTTGCAACTAAGTAGGACTTCTGTTTGCTGTATCTAGACCACGCTGTACTTATTCAAGAGGCTGCATACAAAGAAAAAAAGGATTATTTAGCAATGATTTGATAAGCATGATCCACATTTTAGTTATAAGAATGAGACACAATCACTCTTCACGCGTCTTTGGATTGCATTTGGTTTGTTAAGGCTCCTTTAGTTATGGTCACTTAGTACTACGTTTCAATAGTAATCTCATGAATGACGATTACAACCAATTTATTCCTGCTCCCTTCTTAGTGTAAATATATCATTGCTCATTAGTTATCGCACTCGAGGATGATGCTAATGGTAAGGCTCAAAGTAGGGCTGTAATTGCTTAGATTTTGTGTGTTCGGCCGGCCTGCCTGTACATAAGAAGCAAATTCCATCGAAATTCTTGTTTTGTGCATACCAAATCTCCATCGAAGTTCTTGTTTTGTGCATACCTCAAACAAAATTCGTGGACTAGCACAATTAGTAGTAACCAGTTCTTGAAGAATTTCAACAAAAGTCGCAGACTGCAAGAGAGCCCGAGATGACTAAGAGACAAAAACAAAGAGAGAATTGCAACAAAAGCAAAAAGAGATCTATATATCAGACAAAGGAAAAAAAGAGAGAATAAAATATAATTTGTTGTAGATATTATTGACATGTGATAAAATGTGATTGTGTAAATCCTAAGTAGATATGAATTGGGATATTCTCATCATCCTAAAATCTCTTGTTCTATTAAGTGATTATACTTATTTCACTATAAATAAAGGCACTATGCATGAGGAATATACTCACAATTCATCAAACCCTTCTCTTTCTCTCTACTTTTCTATGCCAGCACTCTCAATAAAATAGGCCACAACATAATTAATATAAGAAAGGGAGTTTTTAGTTTAAATATCAAATCAAAATAACTTTAAGTTAAAATACCATAGTTTTAGTTTAGGTACTAGTTGAAAAGTCAAAAACTAATTTGCTAGTAAAAATGACAATAATGTCCAACCCTACCATCACAAAGTTATAGCCATTAACTTTCCCAATGAATTGTAACTAACAAGCATGAGTATGAATTTTTTAGAAGAATTTTTTTTATTACGTTAATTGCTTAGGTAGGGTCTAGTTCCTCGATTTGGCCGCCAAAACCCGAGACCTACACCCTAACCCCTAAGCTCCTCCCAAGGACATTCTAAAACCCTAAACCCAAAATGATCAACCCCAAACCTTGACCGACCTTTTTAAAACTTAAACCTTCAAAGTGTTGAACCTTTGAGCCTAAAGGCCTTATAAAATTATGAAAGAAATAAACTTGAGGACAATATGGTAATCTCTCATGCATATCTTTTATTTAGTCATAGATCACTTGCAATAAAGTTTGTGGCTTATCATAAATATTTAATTAGACTTGGTATTTTTCCCTTAAATATGGTATTTTTCCTTAAAACCTATACTCCAACTTGCACACTTAATATGAATTTACCTTATAAATAATTAATGATATAGGACAAAATTATAATTCGAAAAGTTCAAATTTTTATTTTCAATATGTATTTAATTGAAAAATTAATAATCAAATTAATTGCCATGACATCTCAACCATTAAAAGTGGCTAATCTAGTATAAATTTGTGTCAAATTTTGTGTCCAAAACATGGTGCCACAGATTTGCCCCCATTTGTTTAACATACATAGTTTTGGACATTAATTGATGTTAACAGAATTAAATTTTTTGGAAAGACATTATGTTTCATAACAAGAGTATCTTAGTGTGGCGAAGTTTCCATCGAATATCTTTTGAATTTGGACTTTGGCTTTCAAGGAATTTGCGTTGATGTGGAATTAGACGTAGCTGTCATCTTTCATGACAAGCTGGATCAGGCCTTATACACCCTTCAAGGGTTGATAAGAAGTTGATACTTGATTCTTCAAAAAGCTTCTCGTTAAATCTTATTGCAGTTTCCTACTAAAAATTCATTGTGCAAATAGGGTTTTTCGTGCTTATATCATTTTGGTTTGAAATCTAAAGTTCCTAATAAAGTGAAGGTTTTACTTGGTTAGTGGCTCGCAGGGGAAAGTTAACATGTTAGGATTTGGTCTGCCGTTGTTAGTGTCCTATTTTGTTTAGGATTGTATTAGGAAAGAGCAGTGCACCAATTCTTGTCCCACAAGGATTAGGAAAGAATTGAGTTTTCTTTTGTACAATTTTAGATTAGGAATCCTAGAAGGAAAAGGATTATGAATTGTGTGCATATTCCTATCCCAAAATGGATAGGAATCTTAATCAAGAAAAATAGGCATGTAAGCCACACCTTATATCTATAATTAGGTGCAAGAGGTGAAAACCAAGAGAGAGAAAAACGAGACAGCCGAGAGAAAAGAGGATTTGTTCTAGGGTTTTACAAAAGTATTGTACACTTTATTATTAATCGAAGAAGCCGCGGATTTCTCTACTCCAGAGAAATCACAACCTCGGACGTGAGTGTAAAGTTCCACTTAACCGCATAAATATTGTGTGTTTTCTTATCTTCAGCTTTGCTAAGTTTAGTTTATTGTCGGATATACCAAAGAATAAGATCTAGAGGGGAGTTAAAATTCTAACAATTGGTATCAAAGCCAGGTTCAAGGTGTTCTATGATTTCAAAAGGAAAGGAGTTTAAGTAACCTAGGAAGCATAAGGCATGCGTTAAAACCTTTTGATGACAAGGGTGACTTCATGGACTGTTGGAAGGATGATGAAGAATGTATCGTATACAATAGAACTTGGATGATGCATTCCTTGGTGAGGCTCCCATCATATAATAGAAGCTAATATGGACAAAGACTCTCAAGAAGGCCAAAGTTCCATCGAGATCCATCTCTACAAAATCTGTCGTGTCCCACATCAGCAAACTATGGCAGCTTAAGCAAGCATGGGACAAGTTGGAGACTTGTTTATATGGGCAAACCGTGTCCAATAAAATATTTCTCGAAGGATGACTTATTCGGCTTACTAGAAGAAGGAGGTGAATATTGAAGATCACGTATGTGTTTTAGGTAGAATTGCATAGCAAATCTTCGTATGTTGAAGAAACTTACAAAGATGATGATATGGCTATCATCTTGGCCGAGGTCTCTACCTCATCTTTCTTTCACACTTTCGAACAAATTTTATTGTTTAGAAAGGAGACCCAAGCTTGAGGATGTAATTCAAACCCTTCACTACATGGGATAAATCGGATGATATAACTCAAAGCTCTCAAGACCTGGAGGGGGACGAAGACCTAATTTATGCCTACAACCTAATCGGTGCACTTTATGCAAGAAAAGCTTCAGAGTCTGTTGATCATTTGTTTCTTCACCGATGGTTGAAGTTTTAGGGAGTTTGGTATCAGTCGGTTCTTACTCAGGGATTGTTATTCTTTTATGGTAGAGAGACATAAATTAGCAGGAAAGGGGAAGAAAACCAAGGTCTTATGGGGCTGTGTAGTTTCATCTATCTTTGTTTCGTTAAGGGATGGGAAAGAAACAGGCTGATTTTTTAGGACTACGAGAGGATCTTTGGTATAAAGTCCGGTTATGGTCATGTTCACAGCACGGTAATCATGCAGAATTTAGAGAGATTTGTCTTCTTCAGAAATTCTATGCACTGAAATGCTGCTATTAGTTAGTTTTCAGGATATTTTATTAGTTTCTAAGTGTCAGGTATTTAACCTGTTTTGTTTTGTGCTCTGCAGACTCCGCTCTTGCATTTTTATTGTTTCTTCAAAAGTAATTGATGTTAACAAATCAATTTTGAAGAGTTTAGCTTATGTTGGCATTTACTTCATTAATGCCATAATACATTATTTCTACTTCCATTATTCCCAAAAATGAAGAGTTCTATCCTATATGCATTTGTATAGTTGCAATAGTTAATATTTTGCATTATTTGAGTCACAACACAGAGGGGATTTCTTGATATCAACCTAATACGCTTGGTACTTATTGCTATCAACATATCATACTTGCGTTTTAAATTTCTTAAGTTAACTTGACTACAAGATGGGAGATTGTATGTATGACTTAGAAAGACTTTGGATAAAGGAATGGGATTGTGGGACCATGGAAAGTCCACAAAGAGTATGAATTTGAATGTCAATTCATGTGTAAGAATTATAAATGTTATATATCATGAAATGTGGGAAGGATGAGCATACTTTCCATTTGGAAATATTCCAGATTCAAATATAAGTATTTTATGTTCAACTATTTAATCTATTCCAATATCTCACACTACAAACATAGTCGGTGGAGGATTATGAAGTTTCTTAGACATTCTACCTTGGTTATACTAAAACTATAAGTTTATATAAATGTTTTTCATTCCCTTTAGTGAAACCATAAAAAAGTGTGTGATGCTGCTAAGTTCATAAGTTTTCACTTTCTTACCGTAAAATAAAATCATGACAAAAATGTGTAAAAATGTGTGTTCGACTCAAATGATTAGCTTCATAAGAAAGTCGGCCTACATTGAACTAAGGTAACAAACCAACCACTAACAATGAAACATGTGAAACAAAGCTCAAATAAAATGAAACTTAAATATATTTTCATTTTCAAAAGGACATAAATCTGAATAATTTGATGAAAAATAAAACAATATATTTATACTTATGGAAAAATAAATCTTGATATCGAACTCACTATTCACGGTATTCAAACTTACACTATTTACAATTGAAGTGTGGAACAATTCAAATTTGTAGTTGTTTAATTTTTTAGTAGTAGGCTTATGCTTCATTATGCCCCAAAACTCCAATTTCCTCAATCTTTATTTTTTTTTCCTTTTGAAACTCAAATCTCGGCACATAATGGAACTCAATTTTTTGGCTCGAACTTTTCTTAGATTCACAAGTTTATTAAATATCCTTTAAATTTGCTATTTAGTACTATGGTATAGTGCTATTCTTTTTCACTTGTAAGCTTAGAGGTATTACCATTTTAGGTTTGAATTTAAATGGCGAAGTTCATGAACTAATTTATTCTTTCACCTTATGTAAATATATCGTTGTATCAAAAGAAAAATATCCATTAAAATTTAAACTAAAGCAACCAACTATAAAATATAAAAGAATAAAGAAAGAAAAAAACTGAAACTTGAGGGTGTTGAGTGCAAAAAGTCGATTAATTTGAAAACCCGCAATCCTATCATCCAAGTTAAGTTATAATGAATAAATTGTAATATCGAAACGAAAAGTGATTGCTTAATTGGATGGGATTTTGTTGAATCTGTGTATTACAGTGACAAGGAGGTGATGATTGTTAAATATGTATTCTACCAATTAAATTGGACTTATATAAATTAACTGTGTTGAGAGATTCTTCACGGGGCGTGAATGTGCGCAGAGGGCTGGCTCCAGGGGCCCATGAAGGCGGCGGTAGGCGGAGCAAAGATGGTGGCGGTGGGGAATTCAAAGTCCAGAGCAGTGGGTGAGATACATGGAAAGAAGGATGGAGTTTCAGAGGACGTTAATAACATTTGTTGGAGTGAGGATTCAGCAATGTCTTTTCTTTTGTAAGTCAACGACGTAAGATGATCATAGGTATTGCAATCTTTTCCTCAGGGTGTCTTTTTACAAGATTTAATTCATAAGTGTTATCTTTATGGTTGGTTTAATATGCGAAAATTTATAGACGAAGAATTGTATTATATTTCTATGAGTTTGCGTAATTGTGTAATTGTGGTGTTTCTTTTGGGCATGTATGACATGCGTTTAATTTTGTTTCTCGTTTGTGTGATTTCATGTGTTAATTTTTTTTTCATTAAAGTTTGATAAAAATCATGTTTGGCATGTATATCTTATGTCATTTCTAGACGTTCTTAATGAAGTTTCTTAGTTCATCTCAAAAAAAAACAATATATTTCTCTTTGGCTGATATTATTTACATTTCCAGCTTGACTTATAGAATCCAGATTCCAAATTCAATACCTTCCTCCTAATGTTTGTAAAATGATGCTATTATAAAACAATCACAAGTGAATTTAATTTAGGAATTTCAATTACATCATTTTTTAGTATTTGACTAATATATATAACGCCTACATTTATCAATATGTCGTATTTTGATTTTGATCAGCTTCAATAATTAGAATTTGTAAATTCATACTCAGCTAATTTTTTATGTAGTCTATGGGTTTTAAATAATTTACAGGTTTTATACCATTTCAAATTTTTAGGATGCAGTGGTAAAGCATTTTATCCTCCTACACCCCTAGCATGAATTCAGCCAAACAATCACCCTCCTTGAAAAGTAGAAAAAAGGAAGAAAACCCAAAGCATATAAATAGAGAAATATGCTTTAAAGTAAACCAAGAATAACTGGCCAAGAGAAACCGGCTACGATTAATAAAAGAATTGTCTTCCAAATTTCAACAGAACTCAACATGGATTAAAGTCTAAAATTCTATGAAAGAATATTGTATACAATTCCCGATGCTAAGATCATCACAACAAAACAATTAAAAACAATCAATTGCAGTAGAGGTGTTTCTCTTTCTGTGCCCAAATTCAAATCTTCCTCGTTTGATGATTTTAATGCAAAATATGTTATCCTTTGTCCCAAAAAAAATTCGCCACAAATATTGTAGTAATTCATTGGGAAATCAAATTAATATTTCATTCTTTTCTTTTCTCTATAATCACAAAAACAGAATACAACATAAACTCATTGGTGGTGTTGGCCTATATGAAACCTGTTACCGCCTTAATGCCGCAACCGGCCATGATGACGTCATCAACTAATCGCCATTGGTGATGGGCTTCTTCTGGGGCTTGAAGATGATGATGTTCTTGATCAGAGGTAGAAGTGCTGCAGGAGGATGGTAATACAATCGTCCGGTTTGCGGGCAGTGAGAGTGAAACCTTGCTGCTATTCTCACCCCCGTATCCAATAATTCCACTCCACTTCGCCGCCATCCTTCTAGGATTTTTATGTCTCTCTGCTATTCTCTCTTTTCAATCTTTTTTCTTGCTCTCTTGCTTTCCTTGAGAGAGAGAGAAATCTAGAGAGAGAAAGAGAGATGAGAGATGAGAGAGAGAGCCCAGTACATAGAAAGGAGAAATAGAAATGGCTTCAGAGAAAGAAGTGTACTTTTATAGCCTTTCCTTTGGTCTTTGTTGTCCCTCTGTTTGTTATGGTTTGTATATTTAGGACCCATATTTTCCATAAAATTGTAGTGGTGCCCTTTTATTTATTACTTTTCTACTTATGTGAAAAGGCTTCAAGTTCAACAACAAATTTAGTATTTTACTCATTTTTATAAGGCAAGTGGTGGTTTAGATGTTAAAAAAGACTTTACGAGAGAGAAACAAACTAATCTAAAAAAATGATTTTATTATTTTATTAGGATATATTAGGTTGGTGTGGGTTAGCACAGATTTCAACAACCAACAAATGTGGGGTAGGAATCACCTACGATTTTATAAAAGAATAAAATTTTTTAGTTTAAAAGGTAGTAGTATATTTGGGCAATAAAACTTGAAGGTGAGAACTTGTGATTTTGCTACTCACATGTATACTGGTGTAAAGTTTTATTAACCCTAAGACTTGACAGGCACTGACTCAATTTTTCACATTTAATTGGACCCTGCTGAGGTGATAATGAATATAAATTCCGATTTGCATGTTTCACATGCAAATTTATGAGTAGACATTAAATAATTGCATGGGTTTTTTTATTGTATGTGTCAACGTGATGGCCAGAATGAAATAGAATTTCCACCATATTCATGGAATGTTAGAATATACAGAGTTGAATGACTGAATGCAAATATGCGAGAATAAATAACCCTTCTAGGCGATGATTTGACTCATTCATTTTGTTATTCTTTTAACTTTTTCAGTTTGGTCCAAGGAAATACTGCGTCACGTTCTGCAGAGCTACGTTGAATATTCCCATTTATCGTTAGTTTGACGGCGCTTATTACCATGAACGTTCATGTCCTCAATATTCGCATTTAATTCTGTGGATGCCGTTGTTTTTGTATTTAACATGACGACTAGAATTTAGACCGACCTTAGTGCCAGCGCAATGCCAATTTCTTCACCCTTTCACTTAAGTCAAACTAAGGTCCAACAACTTTAATTTAGTTTCTTAGTAAGTTGAATAGTTAAATATAAAAGTCATTTTTTAAATAGCTTTATCGCCTATAACTATTAAAAACAAAAATCGAAAGTTCAAAAGTCTTTTTCTATATGCACTACATTCAGTTGTAGAACATATTTATGCGGAAGAAAATAATGTTGCTATTTAAGGATCTACTCCTTTAAAATAGATAAGATTTTACATAAATATTTGAGTAGACTTAATATTAGATGATAAGTTCTTTCGCAAGCATGTCCTATGCGGCGCAAGTCTTTGCAAACGTATGGAGCATGCATGTAGCTAGGTTCACACACAAAGCTCCTCGTCAGTAAGAGTTACGCATGAGAGAATGTAATGCACATGAACTTCCTTTTTTTTGTTGAAGAAAATGGATGAATAAACAGACAAATAACATTAACATACGCTAATGAAAAACACCCCAAATGTCGTACAGGTAATAGTTCACACATGAACCTCTCTCATTTACTGTTCTAATTGCCTCAAGCTACTTGAACGATCATATGCCTGCCATCGCGTCATGATTAAGAATATATAACTGTAGCATTTAATTAGAATATTACTCTTTGTTTGCCTTTTTAAAGAAAATCGGGTTGGTATTAAGCTAATAACAATATAAAAATGGATGCTTAAAAACCGCTCTAATTTGTTTCCTTTATTCTTTGTTTATTATGTATTAGGTTTGCTTTCTGTTATTCATTTCAAAGCCAAATTTCAGGTTGGCTATTCACAAATCACAATGCACCCCCAAATGAAATGTCAAACCAATACTTACCGCACGTTTTAATATAAAGAACATTCAACTATAGTAACTAATTAACTCTATTGAAAAAACTAATTAACCTTTAGATTTAATTATTTCGTTTTTGGTTTCATTCTATAGTATTTTACATATATATATATATATACACACTCAGATTTCCCCAATCCAATCAAAGGAGCAGGTCCGGATCTGATAGCTAAAACCCTATTATTTCTGACTGACCCGACCCGTGCATGCTCAACCGGGTCTCCTTTACCTACCTTCTCATGCTATCTGCAAATTAAAACAATAAATCATAATTAATATGAAGAAAAATACTAAGTGAACTTAAGCAGCCATTAGACTCTTGGATTATGATCATACTAATTTTGGATTTTAATTGTGGAAATAATTTAATTTTCGTTAAATAGTTTGATTAATTAATCTAATGCACAAACATAAAAATTTTAAATTTTAAATTCATCTAACGACACGCAAAACAAGTAAATAGGAAACTTATTTATATGTATACCGAGTAAACATAAGGATTGTGACGGCCTCCAGTGCCTGTTCTTTTGACCTTCTCAAGCTTCAACAACCTGCATGAATAGAAACACACCTTTTTCAGTCAACTATTCTCCACCACGAGCAACCAATCACTTGTCGCCACGTAAGACAAGGGTTGTTCTAAGTTCTAACTAACAAATTACAAACCAGTATAGTTGGATGCATTTCAACCGTCAGATCCTCTTCCCGCGTCTTTCAACAGTTTAGATCCGACGGTCGAAAAATTCCAACCATCCATGCACAACACACGCCATATTCCACGTGTCAAAAAATTCAAGAGAGAGAGAGAGAGGGAATGCTAACATTCTGAGTGCTTTGCTGGTGTCAGGACTGTCACCGATGATCTGACGTATCTTGACTTCAGAGAGCCAGCCGCCGCCGCCACCGGCCAAGAGCTTCAGGATGGCCTCGGCTTTCCTGCGCATGTGAGCCGACCACGTCAGCCTCCTCCGCTTTATCGGATCCTCCCGGACCACCTCAAGCTTGATATTGCTCCATCCAGATCTCGACACGTGGTGTTGGCTTCGGCTTCGCGCGCTGGAAGCGGCGCTGGAGCTGCTGGACACGCACGAAGACTCCGTGGTCTCTGATCCAAACGACACCGTCGCGTGGGACGATCCAGAGATGGTTTTCCAGGTCGTTTGGGTCTTGGAGCGGCTTCTTCGAACAACCTGATTAGAAAAACTAATTAAGCGAATTGTTGATTTGGTTGTGTAAAATGCAATCGGATTATGCAGAAACTCAGCCAAACAGAGTGCAAAAGAAAACTGGAAGAAAAACGGAGAGAGAGAAGCTCAGATCAAACGGAGATTCATCTCACTGTGAAGAGAAAATTAATGAAAGAACGAGATCACAGTAACAAGCGAGCAGATTCAAGTAAAATGATGAGAAAAATCGAACAAAAACAACAAATCGACTGAAAAATCACAGTTCGAATTCAGAGTTGAAAAGGCCAATCGGATCGGATTAAGCACGAATTCAAAAACTGCAGTTCGAATTGAGCTCAGATTTTGCACGAATTCAACCAAACAGAAACTAAGAATTGAAAAACTGGAAGAGAAACAGAGAGAGAAGCTCACAAATCACAGCAATCTCAACCAAACAGCAAGTAAAAATTCAGAAATGGAGGGGAGAGAGAGAGAGAAGCTCGATCGAGCTCGATCACCTTGAGATTCATCTGACGACGAAGAGCATCAAGCGCCATGATCCTGATCTTACGAGCTCGAATCTCTTCCTTTGAGATATCGCTGGTAGTGATCAACGAAGTGCAGGATTTTCTAGAATCGCCAGAAACCGAGCTTCCTCTGCAACTCTCGATCTTGCTTCGCTCGCGATCGTCATCCAAACAGAACCTGCAAGTTCAAGCAGATGAATCTGAAGATTGCAAAACGATCGAGACGCAGAAACGCACAGATTCAAACTAAGCGAATGGAAAGCGCGGTTTACTTCGGAGTTGTGGTTGCCAGAAGAAGCAGAGCCGAAGCAACTATGCTTTCGCTTGGAGACGGAAACGGAGCCATAGCCATTGCTTCTCTCTCACTCTTGCTCTCTCCTCTTTCTCTGCTTCTGAAAACTGGCGGTTCTTTGCCTATATTTGAAAATTTCTCTCTCTAAAACGTTTTGTGTCTCACTCTCTCTCTAAACCGTTTGTGATGATCACGTGGAGAGGAGATTGCCTTTGGTAATGGGCCTGCGGGTCTAGGAGTTTGTTAAAGTGCCAGCTGGCTACTTGACCTGTTCGATCGGGGCAAGTTTTCATTGGGCCTGTTAATGTTAACTGGACTTGCGATCATTGCATAACCCGATCCACCATGATACCTGTTTATTTATTTATTATTATTTTTTTTTTCCTGTTATATATACGAAACGACAGGAGGGGAACTCAAACGGGTCTCGCTCTCGGGTGCATGGATGACTTTTTTTTAACTTTTTGTTTTTGTCAAACGGTAGAAATTTTATTAAATTCTCTAGCAAAATGTTTACTATATAATAAAAAATTGAACAGTTGCTCTTTAAGTTTATAGTCACTGTTCAAAGGATAAATGTTAAAAAATAAGTGGGTTGGATTTTTTTCTTTTTGAAATTATTAAATAGAATGAATTGTTAATAATAAAATATTTAAAGTTTGTTAAAATAGAGTTGTTGAAGATGAAAAATTAAAAAGACTAGTTAAAATAATTTTTCGACACCGATCACTTTCTAAATTAGGAAAAATTTAACAAAACGGTTGGAGATGCTAGCTTTTTCTATATAACAAATTACAACTTGTAAAGCTAAATCAGGCAATTAAATAATGACAATGAATTATAATAACAAGTTTACAACAAGCAAAAATTGTTACAGGGAGAAGATCGCAACGCACTTTCTTATAATTCAAAACCCTTCTATGTTTGGCAGAAAATTTTAATAGTGCTAGGTCACAGAAGCATTTTCTAAAGAAGCACTTTGAACTCTAAAGTTTAGAGATATTTTTAGTATTGTAGAAGGTGTTTCGAAGATCCATGAGTCTGAACTCGCCTAGATAACAAATTTCGGCACCTTCTATTAACCACGCAATGAATTTTAAAGAAAATAGTTTTAGAAGTTAGTTCAAATAGTAGAGAAGAAAAAATTGTAGCAATTGTCCCTAAATTTCAGCTTAATTGGAGCTTTGGTCCCTGAACTAAGAATTCATGGGTATTTGTTCATGAACTTGTTATAATATGAAGCAGTGGTCCTTTTGACTAACCCCGTTAGAATTTTCATCCATTTTCTGCCCCTTTAAACCCTTTATTTTGGATGTAAGTTATAACTGAGTTAGTCAAAAAGACCATTGGTTCACATTATAACAAATTCAGAAACCAATGCTCACGGATTTTTAGTTCAAAGACCAAAACTCCAATTGAGTCAAAGTCCAGGAACCATTACTCCAATTTTCTCTAGAAGTAATTCATAGAACATAATTTATGTAAAACAAAATTATAAACACGAATTTTATTGAAGAGAACAAAAATTAATGGTGAGGGAAATGTAGCATACTTACAAAGTTACAAGTCACAAAACGAATACGGAAATTGATCAAATATACAAAACTGGCAGCAGTGTTTCTGATACATGCACAAATCTGCACGTAGCAGTTCATGTTCAACTAGGTTAACTTCCGCCATATGGACCCCTTGGAACTCGGGAGCATCACTCGAGGAAAACGAAACCCGGCTTTACGGGTTTGAATTGACAAGAGAATTCTCGTATATCTCTTTGCACTCTTGGACGACCTGTTTGACAAACATATTACACCCCCGGAAAATGCATGGTTTTGGTTTTAATTTTATTCTTCCCTCCAGGGAAAACAAAGAAAAAAGAGGGAACCATAGGAATGCACATAGCCCGCCTCTTTGGCATCCTTCCGTGGTATGCCTTCTCGCAGTGCAACAAGCTTCTCAACAACCTCAGGCTGCAAATGGACAATAAATATTTACAATACTCAAACGCGAAATGCTGGAAGTACCAACTCAATATTTCCTATAACATATTTAGGAGCTAGATTATGATTAAGACTTTACAATCAACCACAACCATTTTAAGTGTAAATGCTTCTTATGGAGCGTTTGCATGAGGGACTTTAAAGTTCTACGCAACTTGATAATTGGTCATGAATGTACTACATGAATTAGATAAAGGGGCTTGAAAATGACCAGATGCAATACAGTTTGTTTAGTGTCTTTGTAGTGCATTTCTTGTGTTTTAGGTAACAACTTTGTAGTGCTTGAGTATCTGTTGGTAGTGTTCTAGTTGTGCATTATTAACAATTGAGTCTAGGGTTAATGTTTACTGACAGTCAGGTTGATGTTCGAGAATATTTGTGTAAATGAGTGTGAAGGTATCCAGGCTCTCCGCCAAGCAAAGTTCTCTCAAATCACTAGTATTCTGACTCTGCTTTCAACTTTCTGTAGCCAGTTTCACGAAATCAGAATGGAAAAGCATTAGAAAATAACAATATAAGTATTATATCCTTACAAATAAATGGAAAATATTGTGTCATCAAATATTTATTCCAATAAAATTAGATGACAATATTTTCACAAAACGTCAAAAGCAAGGGATCATGCACCAATATAAAACACTTAAATACTCCCAAAGAAGTCCATCAGAACCTCTTCATTCTAATCTCATCCTCTCAATAGTCTCTTCCTTGATGTAGTTTTTCTGCAATCACAAGCATTAACAATATTAATTGAAAAAAAAAAAAGCATTAAATAAATACAATTAAAGTGGATAGAATGGTATGGGAAAACTATTCAACGCTAAAGCGCCCAACCTAGCAATTATGTTCATAATAAAAAGTCAGCTACTTGTCAGAAATTAAACCTGTGTTAGAAGGATGATCAACATAAACGACCACTGTTTCTCCAGACAGGCCTCAACAAATCTCCTAAATGATCTTTCTTCAATGTACCTTAAATTCAGAAAGCACAAACCCAGAAAACGATAAATTCAAGGTTACAATGAGAAAATGATGAATGCATTGAAAACAATGAATAAGGTTTTGCCGTGTTTGAACAAAAGAAACTTCATCTTGACATCTGTAAAATAATCACTAAATGTTGCAACGAGATACTCCGTAACCTGTCCCTCACACCACTCTGAAAAATGTAGAAAACAAAATTACATAGAGAATCATATAAACAAGAATAAAACAACAGACTCTCTTAATAATAGCAATAGAGGAGATTGGCAAAGATATCGATCACAATACCAGCAATAAGTAAATTACCTTACCCCTTCTGATAAAGCTTTCTGATAAGTAAGTCTTGCACTCCTGGATCTTCAAAGATAACACTGACTGTCTAAGATGCACAGCTTCCTACCATTAAGGCAATATTATTAGAACTACATAAGAAGATAATAATTGGAAACACTTCAATACTTATATCTAAACACGAACATATCCCTTAGAGTGTTTATTGCACTCAATATACTCTATATGTGTATATAACAACTGTATGTAAAAGGAAAATAAATATAAAAATCATGGTACCAAAAAGGAAAACACACTCCAACAGCCAAAATACCTTTGCAACCTTCAGGAAAACCTGTAATGTGTCTTCAAAGTTGACCTGGCATAATGAAAAGAAAGGCTGATATTATCCCCCAAATGCCACAGTTTTATTGACAGTATATGCAGCTTAAGTCGCCCAAATACACATAGGACTTCCTAATTACAGTAACAAATAAGAGGATCTTAGCTTGGTCTGCTGTCTCGTACCACTTAGCACAGATTTATACAAGTCATGCAATGAAATCGTTTATTGAAAACGAAAAGAAAAAGACTCTGATATTAGCTGCAGCTAACAAAGAAGCCCATTACCTGACATAATAAAGTTTTAAACACAAAGATTGAAAACAAAGAAACAGAGGGACATGTTAAAAGAACCGAGATTAATACAGAATGAATAACAATAACCAAGATGGATGCTGCACAACCTGCTCAGCATAGTTTTGTGGGAGCTTCCAGTGCTATTACTTAGCTCCATTGCAAGATCATAGCAACGCAGATTGTTGTTAACCTGCATACAATTTAATAGGAGAACCTTTGGTAAATTACTTATCAACCAATCAATAAACTACAGACAATTAAAGGAAAGAGATTCATACCATTGCACATAAAGGTTCCAGACCAATTTCCGAAGCAGGTTCTTCAAGTTCTGTCTTCTGGCAGCTTGAAAATCAATCATTACCTGGAAGAATCACAGAAGCCACATTGCAGCTCATTAATTTTTTATCTGATACCAAGTGAAGAAACATTCTTAAATCAGGGAAACCCGGGAAGAACATTAGCACATCCAGGGAAACTCATGCCTATCTCAAATCATTTGGCAAAAACTTTGAATCTCGTAAAATTAAACTCTAATTATATGGGCAAGCATCAGCATGAAAGCTTAGCTGAAACAACCTGAATAATTGCTAAGGCAATTCTGTAGAGCATCAGATCAGTGCTATTATCACGAACTATTTGCACTTGCTCTCCTAGGATCCTGAATAAATCAACAGCAGCTGGCGATATAGCTTCCCATCTTCTGTTTTGGTGGTTGTACCTTATCAGCCTCTAAGATATTCAAGTACCATTTAGAAAACATAAGTGCAAAAATTATAGTAAGACGTCAGAAATTTACTCGAAAGAAAAAAAGTAAAACAAAAAGCATAAGAAGAATGTTGTTACCCTTGTCGTAGCTTGCATTCTCTCAACATAAGAATTGGGCAGGATCCATGGAACCACTCAGAACAAACTTGCGCAAGAGATTCATCGACCCCAAGCCCAATAAGATTTTCTTGGTATTCAAATCCACCCAACCAGTTACCTAGTCTCCAAACAAGAAGGGACAATAGGAATAGGACTAAGAAATTCAAGTTGTAAAATGAAATTCCGAACTTCAAGAATAGTTAATAATGAAAGATACTTTCACAAGTAAAACTATTTACTAGGATCCGCTGTTAGTTTCCTATTTTGTGATTAACAATTTCTACTCTATTTAAATCCATTTACATCTCATTCTCACCCTATCTTTTTATCATTAACCCATTTTTGTATCCAAAATTTGGTTTTGTTACCTAGGAACTCGTCCTGTCCCCAGCCCTTCCAATGCCACGAGTTAAAGCTTTTTGGCTCCTTAATTGTATTTATTAGAGTAGAATAAAAAACTAATATCATTCAGCACTATACTCAACTTCTAAGCATACACGCTTTTTATCAAATAACAGACAAACATTTTTTGTGCAGAAGAGGTATCTTCAAACTCTGTAATTGATGTATGGTTATACTAATAAGTCACCAATCAAAATCATATATACTGTTTATATTTAGTATACATGTATAGTAATACACAGGGTTGGTTCTCATAAAATGTGAAATTGTCTGCAAGTTTGGAACAATTAAGCAACTGGGAGAGTACCTTTAAAATCTCTCTATGTTCGCATATTTCATTTGCTCTTGTCACTGAGTAATCTAAGCATTTGAACGAATCTTTCCGTATACAAATTGACCATCAGTTGGAATATTTCATATCTGCCAGAATGAATTTTCCATCACATCATATAAAACATTTAATTAAGATAGTTTTCTAAACAAAATGCTTTCCAAATTCA
The DNA here is from genome assembly GCA_018257905.1 of Gillenia trifoliata. Classification (NCBI taxonomy): domain Eukaryota; kingdom Viridiplantae; phylum Streptophyta; class Magnoliopsida; order Rosales; family Rosaceae; genus Gillenia; species Gillenia trifoliata. The sequence continues at coordinate 21,799,349 of CM031084.1, read as the reverse complement.
TAGTATGTGCATGAAAAAAATTTGGGCACGCACTAATTTCTAAAATACCTTGACCCATTAGATCAATTATGAAAGCTTCATACATTGCTTACTTATTCTCCAATATCTTAAACTTTTGCTGTAACACTAAACATATCTAGCATAGTATTTGAGTTCTGATGAGTTCTGATTTGCAAAGGTTCTGGGTTCGAAAACTCTCATTCCCAGAGCCTCTATTCTTCTTAGCTACAGTACCTCTAACCAGTACTACCAGAAAACCAATGAAATTTCACCCAAAAATCCAAATTACAAACATAAAGTGATAAAATCTAAGGGGTAGAGATAGGTTAGAGAGAGAAACAAAAAAAAAAGCAAAGAATAAATGTTTTAACACTTTCTGTTTGCACAATAATGCTTGATAAATTCAATTCTAAGATCTATCCTAGACGATCAGATCCTTTTCAGCACCTGAGCCAAAACAAATTACACTTCAATAGCTCAAAGGTCATAAACCATAAGAAAATATAAAGCACAAACCTTGGGGGAAACAAGGAGCCACATGGTCATATATATCTCCAAGCTCTTTCTCCGATCTAGAAGATTAAAAAGAAAGTAGAAACTGAATACAATAATTCAATTCTGGTATCATTAAAGAAAGTGAAACACAAGAAAGCCAATCACTACAACTAACAAGAGTGAACAACATGATACTCAAACCAGAAGTACAATTCAACAACCTTCATGAGAAGTGTGTTAAAACAAAACAAACATTGTTTGCCACCATACATTTGCTAAGGTAGGAAAAGTGATAAAATCCCAAACCTACTCTGAAGTTTCTTTCTAACCAAATTACACAAAATTTCAAGCTTCCATTAAAATTCTATTCTTTCCATAATTTTTACCAATATTTCCACAGAAATCAATATTCATGTTGGCATTTCCATAAATCCTATTGATATTTCCACCAACACTAACATTTTGATCCTTGATTCCAGACTACACAAAAATCAATTGAAAAACTTATTAGATCATCAAGGTAAGCAGTCATGTATGCACCGCTCGAGCTTCCTCTAATGCTGCCCCTAAGATCCTCAAAACAAGCTGTTCCAAAATTGCAGTAGCAATAAGATATATAACACAAGAAGTCATGAAATTTTCATCAATATGTTGCAAAATGATTATTTTCAAAATGTACCTCATTGTAGTGGCTTGTTGAATCGTCCTTCAACAGTCTTCCTAATTTGCCATAGCATTTGTCCTTATAGCCTTTGCCTTGAACATTCAATTTCTGCTGTGCCAGGTTTCTGAAGAAGCCACATGTGTAGATCTTCTGCAGTTAGCAGATGTATTTTTTGATGTGTAACATGACTTGAGATGCATACGCAATATATCGGGTATGAAATAGCACAGATTGGTGACTATCATGAGAAGATCCATACACCAATGAGAGGAGACAAGACACAGCAAAACCTGAAACTCCACTGCATAGTTACCAAGGTGCCCCACGAGGATTTGCAGCAATTGGTTGCCATGGCACCACCTCCCCAGCCTCAGCTGCTTCTTCAGCAAGCTGTTGGTCAAGGATTCTTGTATTCAAATAACTTCTGTAACAGGGGACACAAAACAGAAGAACAAAATGGTTATCAAACTACTGAAGTAGTATAAAATTAAAATTGAAAAAAAGGATAACAAACACACAAAACATTGCCATGTAACCATATCATTGATCTAAATGAAACCCATAATTTCATATACACAAAAAAAGGAATTCAGAGCTTTGAGAAAATATAGAACTCCAGTTTAACCCAGATAAAGTAGCAGAAGATTAGGTTTTAAAGCCAAGGAAACAGAGTAAGCATTCTTAAGACTTTGTTGAGAAGACTTATGAGCCTTGTTGACTTGAGTCAACTATTTTTTTATATGAAATTTCACATGCAAGAGTGGCTAATTTTCAATACATAGTTTTTAATAATGACCCTCTTCTGGAAATTAACTGAGACATGAAGATGAAATTATTAATATCTGCTATGGTAAAGAAAAAAATATACAGCAGCTCATCGTATAACAAGAAGACAATTGCAGAACAAACCAGATTCATACCTTAGCACGAACCAAAGTTTGAGGGCTGCAATATAGAAATGATAAAAGAGCATTAGATGGATATGAGTATACTCAGAACGATATACATATTAAAGTTCTCAGGATGTCAAATGCATTTAGTAATCTGAAACAAATATACATGAAGAAAGAAATATTAAAGTCAGGAAAGTGTGAAAACAAAAAATAATTTATGATACTCTTACTCTGAGAGGGCACTAAAAGCACCATAAGCAAATCTTTATCATCAAAGAAGAAAACAAATGCTTTGTAGGGGTGCAGTGTGTTAGCCATCCTTTGGGTCATATGGTTAGAAAGAAATAGACTTTAAAGATTTTAGCAGGTTGAGGACGAATGAACTTTGGTATAAGGCCAGATCTTAGTGATCACCCTGGACTTCAGTATCTATGTGAATTTAAGAACTCCCTCTCAGCAATTCTTCCTCAATTGGAAGGCTGCAGCATGTTGGAATCATTTGTTAGGAGTGTTTGAAGGAGCTTCAGAGTCTCAACTTTGTTCTCATTGGATGGGATATTTCAAATGTATGGTAACTGGTTTCTTCTTTTTCCTCTTAGGGCATCTTGGGAGAATCCTTGTCCACTGATGTGTAACACTAGTAGGATTAATAAAAGTTCATTTGTTCTAAAAAAATATGCAAAACAATAAATAGAAACTATCACCTAAGTTCCATTGATACACTAGAATGCACCTTAACTGGTCAAATACCTAAACCTCAATCACTGCAGACAATTCTACAGATCACTAAATGACAAAATACATATAGCAGCTCCATGCAATGTGGTTGCAAAAAAATAAATCCAAACTTTAGATGTACAAAGTTGAAAACAACAAGAAGTTTTAATAGCTTTGCAGATGCCGAGAAGAACAACTACCCCTATTAAACCACATTATCCATATAATATAGAAAGTACCTGTCTTTGGAAAGATTATAGAAGTTGGAAACATGGCCCCATAATGTCTTCAAATGTCTCCCAGGTCCTGGCCGATATCTTGAAATATACACTACAGTACAATAAAATTCAAAATTGAAAAAAAAAGTTAGTAAATAAGTCATCACGAAATATGTATTGCAAGCATCAGATAAACAAAATAAAACACAAAACCTATTGTTAAAGGCTAATACATCTCCCAAGTCCTATTACATTACGGCTCATCGAGCCAACCTAAATGGGGTCAATTTCAACAAACTGACCAAGACTTACAAGTAGTTACAGAACATCATAGGTATTGAAATTGCTAAAAGAACTATAAATGCCAGTGACTTGAAAAGAGGATATGCACATACCTTAGCCTGCCAACCTCTTCCTTGTGAGATGCTGCAGCTGGGCAATGCAAATCTCCGCTTCCATCAAGAGCTGCTAACCTCTATAACAAATTTAAGGATGAAATGAAAATTTTGAGTATAAAGATACCATGTGGAATGTAAAGTTTGTTGAGCTTTTATATTCAAAGATAAGTGAATCATTTGAGGAGAAAAATAAGGTAGCAACCAAAAACAAACTAAAGTATAAGAGATTGCTTAAGAATACCATAATAGATTGCAACACTACTTTTACCTCATATGTATTAATGAGCTCTTTATCATCACTCAAAGAACTCGAGCCTCAGAGGCTTCATGCAGAATTGGACATCATACCTTCAACATCCTATCAAAGATCAAGATATAGCTAGTGAGCAATCATAGAACAATGCAAGAGATCCCGAAGGCTTCACACATCTAAATATTACATATCAACCAAACTATGCACACGCGCGCACGCACTCACACACACACACACACACACACAAATTCACAAAAGGAAAGCTTGCCAACCTTCAGGTTGTATTCAAGTTATTCCTTGCATTGCCGAGGAGCTTTATCTTATCATGGTTTTCAATCAATGTTTGGCATTCTTGACATAGACTGATGACAAGGAAATCATATCAACCAAAAATTATGAACACACGAACGTTGCGCAATTGCTTATTATACAATGCAACACACAAAAGAAATCTGCTTTAAATCATAAAGCCTCTAGAATTTCCCATGAAAAACATACTTCTCAATAGAAACAAAGTTATCGCGGAGTTGGTTTATTGACTTTTGAGACAAGGACAGCGATTCCAACCCGGCCTGTGCTTGTTCAACCTACAAGAAAAACAGCTCCTTGTAAGACACTTGTGATACTAATTAAGAGTCAACGCATGATAAACAAGCAACATTATTTTTTATACAACAATATTGGGAGTGGGGTTTCGGCTACACAACAAACCTAAGACTTCTGACTTACAACTCGAGAGTAATACCACTAGACCTGGCTATCAACAAGTGACTTTCAATCATGACAAAAAAAACTGTGGAAATATGGATCAAATTTACACATGTTGTACCTGCTCGGCGACCATCGTACTAAGCTGCGCATCATTTGCCTGAAAACACAGAACAACTCCAAATTGTGAACATAAATTGTTGAATTTTCAAACATTTAAAATCATTTTTTGCAATCTCCTAGCGTATATTCATTAATTAGAGTTTCCATTTCAAATACACATTCATTAATTACATAAATAACATCGGGAAAAAATGAAATTACTAAAAAATTAAATTGAAGAACAAGAAAAAAGGGGGAAAAACCTGTTGGCGGGCAATGTAATCAGCCTTGATGGAAGCAATGGACTGAAGGAGTTCGAGAAGCGGCAAGAGCTTGGCGACCTCGCGAACCGCCGATTCCTTGGCTTCCACGCCAAGATCCTCCACCATCATCTTAGGAAATGTTTTATCCGGAAAAGAATAAAATGACAATTCTGCCCCTACTGCAGAATCCACGAACTTTCGGCAGGAAAACCCACGAACTTTCGCGGCCTAGATCTGAAATTCGAACCTATCAACTTCGAATTTGATGAAATAAGGTAGAGATTTGGAATGGGTATGAAGAGAGGGAATATCAGTTTTTGGGTCGTTGGTGGTCGGAGGACAGCGGCGCCGGCGTCACCGCGGTGCTGCGTCTTGGCTGCTGTTGCAGCGTGAAGGGGAGAAAATACTAGAGGGAAGGAGAGAGAGAGAGAGAGAGAGAGCAGAGGTCTTCGAGAGTGGGTCTCCTAAATGGGAAAAACTAAAACAAAAATATTAAAATAACAGAAATTAGAATCTGCCATGTTACCATATTGCCCTTGGATTTAGAAAATTCGTAACTCTCTCATTTGAACTCTATCTTTTATTCTGCTTACACTCACGTGCTTGTAACAACTAATATTATCGAAATAAAACAAAATATTGACCATCAAGTGTTTTATACTCTAAGTTTCATAAAATACATAATTTACCCTTCTAAGGGCATTTTGGTCATTTCACATTAAAATGCACGATTTTTACAAGGAAATTTTCACTTTGTTGATCCAGACTTGCTCGTGAAGAAATTCAGAGAGAGAAAGAGTTACAAAACATGGTACGACGTCGTATTTGATGTAGAGGTTCGACTTGGATCTACTTTGAATGGTCAATGGGTATGCGGGCTAGGTATTATGTGTACTTGCTAAAAAAAGGGTAATTGGAAGATTTAGGGTACGTTTAGTGGCCTGATAGATTTCGTATTTCGGATTGGTTAGGTTAGGATTGGAGTGGATAGGTTGAGAGTTTTGTATATTGTTTGATGTAGACAACTAAACTGGATTCAGTTTGGCTAGGATTGGAAAATTGAAACTGCAGCTAGCATATTCTAATAAATTAAAAAGGAAAAACCAAGAAAAAAAATCACGTCCCATTAAATCAGCAATCTTTGCTCTTAACCCACCATCGACACACCACCTGCTATACCAGCAAAGCAAATCACGTCCCATTATTTCGGATTGGTATTGCTGTGCTTTGAAAAAAAGCTACTGTGAGAATAAGCGGTTGTGCTGTGAGAATAAGCGGCTGTGAAATAAAGCCAGGAGAGTGTTTGGTAAACTTTTTTGTAAAAGTGCTTTTGGAAAAAAAAGTTGTATGATAGTGTTTGGTAAACTTTTATGTAAAACAGTTGTGACTGTGTAAAATGACTAAAAAGGGTATAATACTAAATGTGCTATTAATTTAATTTTCTTAACAAATAAAGATGAATTACTAAATATACTGTATTTGTAAAAAAAAATAGTTAAAAACAGGATCTTAAATATTAATTATATGACAAACTATTTTTAATTGAAATATTTTAGACTGAATAGCTATGATTCATTAGTACAATATTGTTAATATACTTGAAAGTAATCTAATTAGATGCATTCATCAAACTTGCCGCTATTCTATTTCTTAATGCTTATATCTCATGTGATCCTTCAACTTGATAATTTTGATATTCTTCATCATCATCAATACTATCGCTCTCTTCACAATAGTCCCTGGGATCATCAAAATCACGATCACATTCAGAATACCTCCGTATGTAGTTATGAAGAGCCATTGTAGCAATGACAATCTTCACTTGCTTATTGAAAGGGTAATTAGGCATATCCCTTAAAATTGCCCATTTTTTCTTCCATATCCCAAAAGTTCGTTCAATGATGCTCCTAAGAGAAGAATGCATGTGGTTGAATACCTCTTTATGACCCGTTGGTTCGCCACCCCTACGAAAATCCGGGAGATGATATCTTTCACCTTTATATGGTCCCAAATAACCTCTCATTTGTGGGTACCCCGCATCTACCAAGTAATATTTTCCTGAAAATTAAAAGTTTTATTTTGTATTTTAATAATTATACAAAGTATGTAAAATGTTATAATAATTATTTATATAAAAAATAATTATATAGTATATCATTCGTGTCTCTGTTACAACACGGCGAAACAAAAAGGTTCGAATGAAATCCATGAAGATTACCATTTGGAGGCTTAGAAAAGTTTAAATTTGGATTCCGTAGCACAGATAGAAAAATTCTTGTGTCATGTGCAGTGCCTTCCCATCCGGCACAAGCAAATGTGAATTGCATGTCAAAATCACATGCAGCCATAACATTTTGAGTCGGCATTCCTTTCCTACCAATGTATGGAACTTGATCTGGAGGTGGTATTGAAGCCTCAACATGTACTCCATCTATAGCACCAATACAATCCTAAAAATAATAACATAGAACAAAACCGTCAACCTACACTTATCATTTGCAGACACTTATAGTTTGCAAATAAATTAGAACACGAGTCAAACTTTACCTTAAAATAAGGCATGTATCTTGTATCTCTCCTTATTTCTTGGGGAATGGCATGAAACTCCGAATCCACCGGTTTGATAATATCTATTGCCATCTTATATACAATATCCAACATAGCACCAAAATATCTACTAACAGTCTCACCAGAATGTTGAAATCTCTCTTGCGCTAATCTATTTTTCAGACCATGTCCTAACATATGCAAGAACATTCCTAATATTTCAGTTGCATTCATCCTCCTTGAACCTTTCAGTCCATAATTAGTTTGCAAGTCATTGGATAATCTATAAAATACGTCTTTGTTCATCCTAAACATTCTATAACATCTCACATCATTTCCTTGTAGTACCTCCATCAACCAAATATTACCTGTTTGGACAAAATTCATACATGGAGTTTTGTGGACATATTTTAAATAATATGTTTCAACAGCTCTCGCTACAGCGCATATAATTAGACCATCTTCCAACTCCTCAACATCTTCATCAGAGATGTTCATTTCAATATACACCTGTAACCTAACATATAGTTCAACATTCCACAAGTCAATCTAACAATCACTAAGAAGTAAATTCGACATTCAAGAACAAGTCCTAATCCAACGTTTAACAAGAAATCGTAACCCAACATTCAATCCACACAAAGTTTTACAACATTGAACACAATGCAAAGTACAAACCACACAAAGTCCTAATTCATAGTTATAGCTTCTTATTGTTCTTTGTTGAACATATATTTCAACCAAGCCAACTGGTGTTCAGAATTTTGCATCGTGGTAAACACCTCACGCTTCTCTGCAGAACAAAATAAACATGTAGCAAACATCCATAACTCGCTAGGTGGCTCACAACCAGGCAATTTTGTAACAGCCGCTAACACTTCCGAAATACTATTACCTATATGCATCGACCTCATTAATGAGTTTGCAGAACTCCTAGTTTCATAAGCTTCAACAAGACGATCAATACTACCACAAAGTTGTGCAGCACCTCCAATTTTTTTCCCTTTCTTATCACCATTCTTCTTTCGCAATTCTTCTTGGTTAGCCGCTCTTTTTTTCCCCTTCCTACTAGCTTGCCTTAGATCCTGCATAGTCGTAACTTCTTCCTCATCATTTGAATCAATTTGTCCTACAGATTCCTCTAGTGGCTCTGGTGGTAGTACTCCAGATGAAGGTGCCCATGCATGTTCACCTGTAGCAACTGTACTCAAGAACATCCTATCTAACTTGTCCTCCATCTCAAAACTAATGCCCTTTTTTCGAAATTTTCCATATTCTTTGTTCATCTACAAATAAAAAAGAATACGATTAATATATATTGCATGATATCATAATATTGGTGGAGGACATGGAAACAACTCAGAGATATCATAATACATATTAAAAGATAAATACACACCTGAATTTTATTATTCCACCATTCATCAGAGGCATCAACGGTACCCTTGCTCGAATTCCACCCTAGGCCAGTTTCTTTACCAATTAGCTCTTTCCACAACTTCCACTCATTTTTAAGTGCATCCCACTTATTTTTCAGTTGTTTTCTTTCATAATCATGCCCTGTCTCTGCCTTGAAGTTGACTCTAATATTTGCATATCCATCTTTGTCAAAGTGAGTGCCCGGACGATGTCCGGCCTCAACCTCCTTGATGCAAATATCACAAAATACAGATATATTGTGGGCATTCCATGTAGCAATAGGATTTGATGAAGATGCCCCCTTCTTTGACATCGATACCAACTACTAATTTGTAATAAACAGTCCCTAGATTTCCTGGGAAAATTAAACCTATCACAATCCAAAAACCACTAAACCTGACATTACTACAATAATATATGTGTGCTATTTAGAGTTCATTTCTCTGAAGTCGACACAAAGCCTTAAAAGGGAATCTGGGATCGCACTTTATTACTAGTAAAATCAAAGCACCAAGATACAACAATACCAGCATATTCCACAACAACAATACAAGCGCACACACAAATTGACAATATCTAATAGAACCTCAAAACAACATTATTTTCCACATCATAGACAGAGACAGAACAAAAGAATAAAACTTTATGTACAGAGACAGAACATTACCATAAGAAAAAAAAGGAATGAAGTCCTATAGCAAACTTTTGCTACCAAAAGAGAATCAGCAACTCAGCTTATTTATGTGCCACAAAATTCCCAACTGTGCTGATTAGTGTAAGTGATATGCAAGCAATAACAAACATACATTTAACATGAAAAAACAGGAACGTAGAAGTAATATCAGTCATGTCTCATAATAACACGAAGAAAAAACCCTTACTGCTTAAAAGTTAAAAAAATTATTATTAGCATTTGTGAGCAACAAAATAAAGGGCAGAATCTTGCCTTCGTTTTAAACAATACAGCTTTCCAGCTCCTTATCACCCCAAAAAATAAATTTTCGTTCACCACAAATCTTTATTTCTTGTTATTGCACAATGGCTCCATTCCATATTTCATTTTGCAACGAATAAAAGCCGATTGACGGATTAAATAAGAAAACCTCTCGGTAAGAAAACCTCTCGGCAAAAGATAGATTCCCATTCTACTCCGAAATAGCGATCAATCTTACAAGGACTGCAGCAGACACCAATGGTACTAACATTTTTAAGCACTGGTATACGCTAGCTAAACGCGTTTACAACTTGAAAAAAGAAATTCTGTTTAGAATAGTTAAAAACAGGACTTTTTCCCAACTTCTACTTTTCATATATTCCGTCTTCCTTTCTTACTTCATAGTAATGATAAATACAGTCCATGCCTCCATGTAGAATTCGACTACTTTACTGTAAATTCTTAGTTCTATATGTTAAGGAAGAGCTGCAAATTCAAAATTTATCCAAATCTAAAACCGAAACACGCACATTTAAGCTACTAAGCACACAAAAACCATACATGTTTCCAAAAAACACATGCTATACCAAATTAAAAACCATAAAACATTTCAAGAACGCAACTTTTACTTTAATGTTACACTTTGAATTCATGAACTTCAAGGAAGGGCTTTCATATTCATCCAAGAACACAACTTTTACTTTAAGGAAGAGCTGGAAATTCAAAATTTATCCGAATCCAAAACCGAAACATGCGCATTTACGCTACCGAACACACGAAAACCATACCTGTTTCCAAACACACATGTTATACCAAATTAAATAAAAACCATACAACATACCAAGAACACAACTTTTACTTAAACATTCCACATTGGATTCATGAATTTCTCACTAAGCTAAACAATTACTGAGACCTCCAGATCCTCAACGATTAGAGGGCGATTTACACACATTTGCTCACATGGGTTTACTAATTAAGCACCCAAAATGTTCCATTGAGCAGCCAAGCATCATTCTTGTTTAAATTTTTCTTAAATTTGTTTTGTTTTTAGTTCTTGTTTCCCAGAACTAACGTCATTTTCCACGAAGCAATCAAAGAAAAATCACCTCAATTTTCACGAAAAAATCAAAGGAAAATCGTGCTATTTCCACAAGCAAGCATATATGAATAATAATTGAATGTTTGAGAAAAAAACAAACAAATACTTGAATAGAAAGCAACGGCTAAAAAAGAAAGCACATAAATCACAACGCATTTTCTCGGCAGCCAAACAGAGCAAATACAGGGAGAGAGAGAGAGAGAGAGAGTAGCATACAAGTTAAAGCTGCGAACTTGAAAGGCGGAGCAGGTCGAGGAAGGCGAAGAACATGGGGAGCTCAGATCTAAGAGTCTCCCTCTCTGTGTGTGCTGTGAATTGCAATTTAACAAGCAGCTCTCCTCCACTACGAGAATGAATGAGAGAGAGAGAGAATAGTGGTTGGTTTAGTGGGAGAGCTGGGAATTTGGAGACAGAGGGAGTATCGATCTGGAGATGGAGGAAGAAGCAAGAAGAAAGAAAAAAGATTGCATAGGCTGGGACGGTACTGTTCACCCGTGTTTTGGAAGCGCTTCTGTGTTTGGAGAAGCTGCTATCCTGCAGCTTCAGCTTTTACGCTGAAAACAGCTGCAGCTTAAAAAAAAAGCTGCTTTGGATAAATTTACCAAACAGCTTTTTTCACTCCAGCTTTTTTTCACCCCAACTTATTTTTTAATCACCTCAATACCAAACTAGGGCTACATCTAAACATTGATAAGAATTGGTCCCTTTTTTTGGATATTTTCTTTGTGAGGCGGTAAAAAAAAACTTTTTTGGAGAGAGATAATATTTCATCAATCGTTCCAGGCGTCTAACATAGTCATACCTCACATTTTTTCACAAAATGGTGACGAAACGAATAATTTGTATAAATCTTTACATTTTCCAATTGGATCAGATCCATTCATTCGTAGAGTTATTTACTTAATCGCAGATATTTCTAGAACATTTCTAACAGAGGGATATATAGCCTAGTTTTTCAAAATTTTAAACCTTATCTTGCATTGTAAAAACACATATTTCTCAAATGTTTTTGTTTAACAATATGTTACCAACCAAATTTTGTTATGAGTGATAATTTTTCAAATCAGTGTAGTGAGAATCATTATTAAAATAATCGGCTCTGCATATACCTAAATTGTCTTTGAACATCTTGTTGATCAGTCGTACGTTGATAGGTTGCGCCAGTGTTTTCAGGCTAAATGGTATGACCTTGTAACAATAAGTCCCTCGTTCGACGATGAAGGAGGTTTTGGTCTTGTCCAGCTCATGCATCATGATTTGATTGTAACCGAAATAGGCGTTGAGGAAGTTGAGCAGTTGGTTGCCGAAAGTGGAGTTCACCAGGATGTCGATGTGTGGAAGAGGGAAAGAGTCTTTCGGACAAGCTTTGTTGAGGTATTTGTCGTCGACACAGACTCGTTTCTTGTCAAAACCTTCCTTGAGGACCAGAACAACATTGGCTAACCACTTCGAGTATGGTACTTCCTTGACAAAGCAGGCAACAAAGAGCTTATCGATCTCGGCTTCTATGATGGCAGTTTTCTAGGGGGAAAAGTGCAGCCATCAATGTGCAATTGGTTTTGGTCGAGGGGTTTACGTGAGGCTTGTGGCAAGCTATATGTGGGTCGATCCCTGGTAGGTTCGAGGCCGATCAAGCGAAAACATCTCTGTTAAGGCGGATGAAGGTTGTGAGTATTTCTCTTTTTGCAAGATTGAAGCGGGAGCCTATATGTGCAATCCACTCGACAAGGTTAGGATCGAGAATGATGAGTTATGCGTCTTCTTCAGGCTTGCACCGTTTTTTCTCATGGGAGGCGTCGAGATGGAGGTTGTTTGCCTGACTTTCTAGCTGTCCCTTATCTGCTGCAGATGAAAAGGTGGAGACATGAGTGAATTCCTTTTGATTGGTCTCTTTTAGTCCTTGTGCATCGATTTTCCTGGCCATGACTTAGTTGCCACAGACTTTCCCTATCCCTGGGATAAGGAAGCGGACCTTGAGGTAATTGTTGTTAGAGAAAGCGTCATGAACGTCTGCACGCTTACGATAAGCGGGGAGTAGACGTCGATGATAATGGTATTAATGGTGGTTAACGTAGATCAATTGAATTCGGAAAGTACTCTTGCTTGTTTGGTGATGTCATTTTCCAGCCCATTCCTTTGCACCGTTGCGAGCTATAAGATGTTGGAGAAGCTACCTTGGTCGATGTGAATGTGATCTACCTCGGCATGGCCGATATGGATGTTGACCACTATGACGTCGTCATGGGGCATGTCGATCCCAAAATGGTTATTCTTGGTGAATCCGATGAATGTGTTGTTGGCCAAGTCGCACTTTTAGATCTGCAAAACATAAATGGCATGCTGGATTTTCCTTTTTCTTTCCTTGGAAGTGTAGCAAAGGTATTCTAATTCAGTAAAGATGGTATCGACTCGAATAACCTTCTGCTAGAGCGGTTTGTCGACGTCTCGCTTCTCGATCTGCTTCATCGCGTTGCTAGCGATGAACTTGTCAACCTTTCCCTCCTTAGCAATTTTCTCGAGGTAGGTTTTCTATTTCCAGCAAGTTTTTTTAGAGAGTGATCGTATCCCCCATGATACCGGCAGTAGAGAGACTGGTCATTTTTCTGGGGTTGCCCTTCAATGAAGGTGGTCTCTCGAGCCTGAGTTTGTCTTTAATTGCTTCATAGATCTGGTGAAGTGAGACTGTGGACTTGGTAAAATACTTGGTGGAGTATTCATTTGCAGAGCGCGACTTACGTTTACCGTCATCCTTGGGCTTTGTCGAGCCTTTTTGGTATGTGTCTTTGCGAGAGGTTTCTGAGTTTTTCTTGGAGGTGTTTGTAGCTTAATTGGTGCTCTTCTCATCGTCTCACATGGGACGGCGTTTGGCCAAGGTGAAGATCTTGGTGAGAGATTGCCCTGAGTCTATGATGATTTCCCTGTATAAGGGGTGATCAGTGGACTTGCCCTTTTGAATGTCGTGGACACGATGGCGTCGTCGCTGTTAACAATGCTGGTATTTTCCATTTTGAATCTCTTTATGAAGTCACGAATAGACTAGCTAGGCTTCTTTTTTACGCTGAATAGGTGGTCAAAAAGCTTCATCACTACTCGGTATGAAGAGTATTCTTTGGTGAAGACCAAAGATAACTCCTCAAAGTTGTGGATGGACACATGTGCCAAAATGTGGAACCAATCTTGGGCAGCTCCTTGCACGATCATATCAAATACCTTGCACATTAGTGCATCATTTCCTTTGTGGAGTATCATGATGATGTGGTAGTGTTTCATATGTTAATTCGAGTCTCCCTTGAATGGAGTGAAGTGCGGTGAGGTGAATTGCTCGGGAGTGGGCGTCTTCTCAATCTCCTCGCTAAAGAGCGATGCATTAACCTTAGCCACTTCTCTTTGCATAACTTATTCGACGTAGGCCCTCCGTTCGAGGTTCTAGAGTTAGTCGTTGATCAAGTGAAAGACGTCGTTGGCCTCAAAAGGCCTCGATTTCTCCGGTTGTCTCACGACTTGCTGACGTTGCGGCAACAGTTGAGGCTATAGAACTCTTTGCACTATGGGAGGTTGTACCTCTCCCATGTCGCCAAGTGGGTTGGCATGGAATTAGTCTGCCTCATAGTGGCCATCTCATTCTTGTATGGCGGGTTCAACATGGTTTTCGGGTCGCGCGGGGAACACTTGGCGAACCTAATCTTGAATGTATGGTGTCGTGAGGGCATGCATAAGAACGATGGCTGACCTAGGGGCCGAGTCTCGAGTGGATACTTCGAGATTCTCAAGTCAGGAATGAATGCATCTCGATGGCACAAATCTCTCGAAAACATTGACCCTCAGTCCTAGGCGGAAGCGTATGCTGGCTGAAGACCAATGGGTTTTAGATTGCACGTGTGGGTTACCTCCTGCAGCGTTGCAATGATCGTTTACATGTGCTTGGCGCTGAGCTCTTACATGTTGAGTTGACTGACGAGGAGATCGATCATGGTGGATTGCAGATCGATTTTTACGTTAAATAAGCGTTATGCATGCCGATGTCTTCAATAATGATAAAGGTCAGAAGGTACAGTGAGCCCAATCTTGGGGGTTCGCGTTGATCTCACCTCGATGGTTGCTACATGTGTCAACGCTTGGGACTTGAGAGGATCAGCCTACAACTCCTAGGGTTTCCAAGTTAGATGGCCAGAAAATGGTGAAATCCCTTATTCTTCCAACTTTTCAATCTTCCCATTCATTACCCGTGGGCCCTTCTTCCCCTAATTCTTTCTAGTCGCACCATTAATGGGAAATGGAGTCGTCATCCCTTCGGGATGGATTTGTTCAATCGTGCCCGTTGTGGCCACGGTGAAGCTCGGCAGTGGTGCGGTGGTCATGGTGGTACGCCATGAAGGAGGGACGAGCTATGATGGCTCGGTTGTCACGTTGATGTGTGTCATTCCGCCTCACGGGTTAGCAGCCACGGTGAGAACCATGAGAGCTTGTGGTGCATGAGCCACGGCTCGAGGCCGACAATGAACGAGGGCGATGGTGCAATGGTGTTGGTGTTACGATTTGAGGATCTTTGAGTCTCCATCACTTACGTACAAACACGAAGAAAAAAAATAGAAAAAAATGGATTTAGGGTTTCAAATTCTTGGCTCAAAGGAAGAGCGAATCAAGAGTATTTTCAAATTCTCAATGAAAGCACCAATTTGTTTGTGCAAATTTATGTCGGGGTTGAATTGACAAGAAAACTGCAAGACAAAATCAAAGAGACAAATAAAGTTATGACTAATATTGGTGTGGTGTTTGCCAAAGGGTCTCCGATGCCTAAGTCAGGAGAGAATTCTAGGTTTGTATAAGTGTGGCTAGAGAAGAATTAACTTGAATGAGTATGAAGACTTGGCTTTATATACGCAAACAAGGAGTAAACCCTAGCATCCAGTTCGTTGAACTTTGGAGTAGAGTGGTACCTTGTTTGCAACACCGATGTGGAGACATTCTGCAAGGGCGATACAGAGGATGCGTCCTCGCAAACGTCTCGAGTACGCTTCAACTGTTCTTGCCAAGCACATGGATTGAGAAGCAGGGCCGATAACATATCAAGGCCTTCCGCATTAATGTCACTTGGCGGTGAGATGGACTTCAAAATCCAATGATTGTGGACTTCTTGGGTGCGATGCGGAATAGAGGCTCGCAAGCCCATTTGGGTATGACTGACATCTGCATGATCCGTTAGGCCACTTCCACCCATTGTCCAATTGCTAGGGCAATTGGGGGGAATTGCCCTATCAACCCAAAAAACTTGCTCCACCCATGTCCAATTGCAAGGGCAAGAGGTGGGCCCAACCCAGCCCTACCTCAAGCCCGAGCAAAAATTGCAAGGGTAGCTGCCATCCGGATGCTGACGTCAGCGGCCTTTTTTTTAAAAAAAAATTTAATTTTTTTTTAATTTTTTTTTATAAATACTCCCAATCATCTTTTTCATTCCTCACATTACAACTCAATATTTTTTTTCCTACATCAACTATATTTGTTTTTCACCTTCCAAATCATTGTTTTACAAAAACAAAAAAAATTTATTTTTTTAAAAAATAATGACACGTGTCGTGTCGAGAGTGGTTGAAAATGTCGGTGCAAAATATATGGAGATAATCACAAACCCCCGATAAGGCCAACAAAAAAAATAAAAAAATAATATTTTTCCTTGCCCTTGCCCTTGCCCTCCACGAACGGGTGGAGTTGCACAAGGGCAAGCACTGTTCACGGAAGGCAATTGTTGCCCTTGCCCTTGCCCTTGCCCTCCACCAATGGGTAGAGATGCTCTTAAGGGCATGACGATCATATTGAGTTGATAATACACGTGGCGTGCTCTAATAGGTCATGATATTTTATGTCCCAACACATATAACTATGAATCGAATATAAAATTTCTTAAATACAAAAGAAAAAAGAAAAAGGTCATGGCAATTGCCTGCTCATATTAACAAGAAATTATTGCCTTCAAATAAATAACAAGGCCAAATCGTCTCGAGCATACGATAAGTACTGTGATAAATACTCGATCGATCGAATGGCTACCATAGAATTGCAGAGCTGCAATCGAGAAGTACGAACTACAGCCAGCACGTGTTCCAGTTCATATAAAGAAATAAAAAATAATAAAATAGATGAAGCAAAAAGAAAGAAGACAGAGACAGAGAGCCCCCCCGCCCCCACCACTGCAAGAGAGAGAGAGAGCGCAGTTATATTCAAGGAGTAGGCTACAGTGCTCGCTATATTCAAGGAGTAGGCTACAGTGCTCGCAAGCATTAAATGCTCACACCGATTTCACCGTTAAAATAAGGGAGGAGGGAGGAGAGAAGGGGAAAAGAAAGGTGAGATTGGTGTGAGTATTCAATGCTTGCGAGCAGTATAGCCAGTCACTATATTCAATCAAGACTTGAAATTTAAGAAACTCTCTCTCTCCTCTCTCTCTCTTACCACACCTGCTGTCGGCAGTGCAACCACTTGAGCGAGAAAGAAAGCAATCACTCAACAACTTGCTCAAATCGCACGCAGCCGGCAGCTCAGCTCTCAACATCTTGTTGCTGTACAGAAGCAGCACTGCGAGTGGATGTTTGTCTATTGGAGCTCACTTTGTCGATTCAGCTTCTGAGTCAAGGCATTTCTGACTCCACCTTGTCGATAGGAGGGAGAGAAAAATTTGGGATTTTGGGAATTTGGGGTTTTGAATTTTGTTTCAATGTTTGTCCAAGAACGCAACGGACCCAAATCCCCTAAGTACTCTCACTCCAACTCTCACTCTCAGATCAGAGCATCCCTTTCCTTCGCTCCGAATCTCGATTTCTCCACATGGGTATCCGAGAATCTGTACAAAATCGTCACCGTCGTGCTCCTGATCGCCACCGTCGCCGCCCTCTTCGTCCTCCGTAACATCGGCGACACCGCCGCCTTGCTCTGCTTCGAGACGCAGGCCCAGAACCTCGAGAAGATTCGGATGCCCCAGCTCGAATCCACCGTCAAGACCATCTCCGACACGTCGTCTCCCTACGCCAGCTTCCGATCTGAGAAGTGGGTTGTCGTCTCCGTCTCCGATTACCCGACTGACTCGCTCAAGAAGCTCGTGAAGCTCAAGGGGTGGCAGGTCCTGGCAATTGGGAACTCCAAAACGCCTTCGGATTGGAGCCTCAAAGGTGCTATCTTTCTGTCCCTTGAACAACAAGCTCAATTGGGTTTTAGGGTTTTGGAGTACTTGCCTTATGATTCTTATGTTAGGAAGAGTGTGGGTTACTTGTTTGCGATCCAGCACGGCGCGAAGAAGATCTTCGACGCTGATGATCGCGGAGAGGTGATTGGTGATGATTTGAGTAAACATTTTGATGTGGAATTGATGGGAGAGGGTGCTAGGCAAGAGACTATATTGCAGTATAGCCATGAGAATCCCAATAGGACCATTGTGAACCCGTATATTCATTTCGGGCAACGCTCTGTGTGGCCGAGAGGTTTGCCATTGGAGAATGTTGGCGAGCTTGGCCATGAAGAGTTCTACACTGAGGTTTTTGGTGGAAAGCAGTTTATACAACAAGGTATATCCAATGGACTTCCTGATGTCGATTCTGTGTTTTATTTTACACGAAAATCGGGTTTGGAAGCATTTGATATCAGGTTTGATGACCATGCCCCGAAAGTGGCATTGCCTCAGGGGACGATGGTACCTGTTAATTCTTTCAATACAATTTACCATTCGTCGGCATTTTGGGGTTTGATGCTTCCTGTTTCTGTTAGTACAATGGCTTCTGATATATTAAGGGGATATTGGGGGCAGAGGCTTTTGTGGGAAATAGGTGGATATGTTGTAGTTTATCCCCCAACTGTTCATCGGTATGATAGAATTCAGGCATACCCCTTTTCTGAAGAGAAAGATCTTCATGTTAATGTAGGACGTTTGATCAAATTTTTGGTTTCATGGAGATCGGGTAAACATAGGTTGTTTGAAAAGATTTTGGAGTTAAGTTTTGCTATGGCAGAAGAGGGGTTTTGGACTGAGAAGGATCTGAAGTTTACTGCTGCTTGGCTTCATGACTTAATTGCTGTAGGGTATCAGCAGCCTAGATTAATGTCTTTGGAATTGGATCGGCCACGGGCAAATATTGGTCATGGGGATACAAAAGAGTTTGTCCCGCAAAAGTTTCCATCTGTTCATCTTGGAGTTGAGGAAACAGGAACAGTGAACTATGAAATCGGAAATTTGATTAGATGGAGGAAGAATTTTGGGAATGTTGTGCTTATCATGTTTTGCAGTGGACCTGTGGAACGTACTGCTTTGGAATGGAGATTGCTTTATGGGAGGATATTTAAAACTGTGATCATTTTGTCTGATTTAAAGGACACCGACCTTGCTGTTGAAGAAGGAAAATTGGAGAATGTATACAAGTAAGTCACTTTGCTCATGAATTTGAACCTCATCTTGCTTATATTTCTTTTATTAGATTACTTTGTTGGCTTTCAATCATGTTGAATTGTCTAGTTCCACTTCCTATATTCTTCTGGGTAGCTGGGGAGTAAGGATTAAGAAGAGAAGGGGATGCCGTGGTAATCAATTGAAACTTGTGTTTGATTTAGAAACATTAATGCAGGGATTAGGCTAGATACAAGTTTAAGTGATATCAAAATTCTGGACATTTGAGTTTTCTATTTTTAAAGGTTTTGATTAATTGTTGCAATAACAACTGCAATAAACCATCTTGATATAATTGTATTGGAATTCTCATAGTTTAAGACTTAATTAGGCGTAGTAGTGGATGATAATTAAACGTGCAGTTAAAAGTAAAAGTAGGGCATCTTTTGAGGCATGCAATGTTATTTAACTGGATGCATTTGCAGTTAACATTAGAAATTTACTTGTATGAAATTTAATATAGGTGGTGGGTACATGTCAGTTACGAATTGTTAGTAGCATCAGTGACCTAGCTTTACACGATTTAATCATCTATGAGAACTTTGGGGATTGATACCCACAGTAGGTTTTTGTCATCAAGTAGGAGATGTCATTCTAAGCTCTGTTCATTTCGTGAAGGCACAGTGCATAAATTTTCATCACTTAAAGGGGTGGTAGTCTCGGGCTACATTTATTTATTTTTTGGTAGATATCTGCATTAGTGATCCCACAACATATTCAGTAGCTTGTTACCAGGAATTCGAGATGCAATTGCACGTCTTCCTGATTGTGTTATTGTTGAATTTCCGCAGTTAATGGTTGGTATTAGTTATACCCAAAAACCCTGCGGTTTAATAAAGATTTTGATTTTAGAGGAGTATTGTTTTTTTTCTTTTCTTCTCGGTTTTGTGAATTGGTGCCTTTTGGTATGTCCTATGTGCTAGTTACGTTTATAGAATTTCTGCTAAATAAGATAAGTTAACTGAAGACAGCTTCAGAAGCAGGTCCTGGAATGTCTGTTACAAAGTATGCTTTTATTTGAAGCACTGTTGAATTGCTTCTTTAAAAAGCAAGTTTGGTAGTTTCGCTGTCAATTTTACTTTTTTTTAGGCATTCATTTTTATTGTTTATAATGATGGCAGAAATGGTTGTATGTGAAATCCTAACTGTTTTACTTGCATTTTGGTTAAAGCCTAAGCTGGAATTAGTTAAGATGGGCCATCACTAATTTTCTAGTTGTGCTTTTTAATGTTTCATTTCAGGGATATGCCCAAAATATTTGATCGATATTCTGGTGCAGATGGATTTTTGTTCCTTCAGGACAATACTATTCTTAATTACTGGAATCTTCTACAGGCAGACAAAACTAAATTGTGGATCACAAATGAGGTAACATGACTTCTATAAACCTTCCGTAAAAGGAAAATAGATACAAAGTTGAAATTCAAATCGTTGTAATATCACTCTCTCCCTCACAGTTTCAATGAAATTCAGGTATCCAAGTCTTGGAGTACTGTATCAACAAATGACAACTCAGATTGGTTTTCAAAGCAAGCAGGCATGGTAAAGAAGGTTGTTAGCATGATGCCAGTTCACTTCCAAGTCAGTTATAAGAACAGTGTAACTAGTCGCAAGAGCATCACATTATGCAGTTCTGAGGTGTTCTACATCCCTCGTCGGTTTGTAGCTGACTTCGTCGACCTTGTTAATCTAGTTGGAAACCTAGAAATTCATCACAAGGTTGCCATTCCAATGTTCTTTCAAGCACTAGATTCACCTCAGAACTTTGACTCAGTGCTCAGTACAATGATCTATGAGGAACAACCACCTTCTACGAATTCTTCATCCTTGTATTCAGCTAAAGTACCTGCGGTTCACCCATGGAATGTGACAAGCGAACAAGAGTTCATTAAACTAATAAGAATAATGGCGGAAGGTGATCCTCTTCTAATGGAGTTAGTTTGAAGGTAACTTCATCTCTTTTGATACTAGAAATACCATGAAAAGGGAGTAAAAAAGAAACATGTACCATTTCGTTAACTGTCATACGGAACTCTTTTTCTTTTTTTAGGGGGCATCTTTTTTCGTTTTTTTTTTGTTTTCATTTTCTGTAGGTTTACGTTTTTACCATTCATTACTGATTGAAGGTCCCCCCGAAAGATGTATTCGTCTATCTGTTTTTGCCCATCAATATATGAAATTAGAATTGTGTATTCAACAATCCGAATTTGACTTTATAGATTGATTCAAATTCTTGCAACTGCTATATTTGGATTTTTTGTTAGAATGTCTCAGTCACAAACCTAATATCATCTTGAAAACATTAAACTCCCCGAAACCTAGCGGTACTGATGACTTACTATCCAACCTTTATCGTTGGCCTTCTAACAAAGGGGATCTAGGAATTAGGAAATGCTGTGCTTGTTTTGCTAGAAATCGAAATGCACTCAAATTCTGACAAAACATACTTAAATTTTGTCTTGGTGAGTCGGGGTGGACATCAAGAAAATAAAACATTCAAACTATTTTAAGATTTACTGTTCCTTAAAAGAAAAATTAAAAAGAGCTTACATGTAATTTATTGGGATTTTTTTTAAGACTATTTTAGAGAAAGAACTTAACAGAGATCCAAAATTAAAGCACTGAACACATTACTAGTAAGAGTTAGCTCAGCAAGATTGTATTAGTTTGATAGTCCATGTCTCTTACTAATTCAGGGGAAACTTAGATAGCAGAGGATTAAGGATATTTCTTTTGCAACTCGTTGTCTACAAAAACCCCGAGATGTAATATCAATCGGGGCAATGAGTAAGATTGTGCGATTCATTCATAATCTTCCTTCCGTGAGGGATGGGTCACAACCAGAAATCACTAACCGTACTCATTCACTGTCATTTTAACATTTGAGAATCGTCAATGCATGGGAACTGATAGTTACCAGATGATGTGGAGAATGCTTATGACAGAAATTGTGAAAACATGTATTTATAGGACTTGAAAATCTGCAAAGTAGCAGTACAGATACATATCCCCGAAAACAAATTGAACTACAGTGGGGAACTGGTTAAAGAATTCACATTAGACAGTTCCTAGAGGCTTTGCCTATCCTCCTTTCGGAAGTAGGAGCTGGAGGACGGGGAAAGGGGGAGAGAGGAGCTCAAGTAAATCGTAGTGTTACTGATATTTAGAAATTAATTACAGTGTTCTCAACAATATGTATGAGTTTACCGATCGATTCCCTCAATTTTGTCTTCAACTTCTTGGTACAACTCCTTCAACTTCTCAATATTCTCCTCTGCAGTGTCCCAGTAACCACGTCCGTTGGCCTCGAGGAATGTCTGTACGAGCTTCCTGAAGGAGTTTGGATTCGTTTTCATGAGCCTTTCCAACATCTCCTTGTCTTGAATGAAAGTTGTGTTGGCCTCTTCGTACACCCAGTTGTCAACTTGGCCAGAAGTTGCACTCCACCCGACTGTGTTAGTCAGCCTTTTCTCAATTTCACGAACACCCTCGTATCCGCTAGACAACATTCCTTCGTACCACTTAGGGTTCAACAACTTGGTCCTTGCATCAAGGCGTACGGTCTCAGAGAGCGTGCGAACCTGCATTGCAAGACGAGCTTGTTAATTAGGTTTTTTGTTAGAGTTGAAAAAATATAGTACATGTAGAGTATCGATTCTCACCTGGGCATTAGCTGTGGTGGTGTCAGCAATGTAAGCACTGGGTTTCTTTCCATCCTTCCTTAGGCTTTGCACCAGATTGGTCGGATCCGAGTCAAAGTAGTGACTCACATCAGTGAGTGAGATCTCCGACGAGTCAAGGTTTTGGAATGTTGCCTCAGCTGTGCTCAGGGCCATCTCAAAAACTTTCCTGTTCTCAGCCATGCCTATACCAGGGGCATCAGAATCAAAAGCAAACGACTTCCGGCTTAGATACATGTCTTGCAGCTGCTTCTCATCGTTCCACGAGGAGTTCTCCACAGCAAGGTTTATGTTGGAGGAATAGGATCCCGAGGCATTGGAGAAGATACGGGTTGCAGCTTCACGAACCCCAATCCCTAGGGTTTCTGCTTGCTCCAGGGCGTGCTTCCTGATGAAGTTTTGCTCCACTGGCTCGTCTAGTTCAGCTACCATCTTCACTGCCCGGTCGAGCAGATTCATCTGCAGACAATAAAATTTCGATGTAAAAATCGTAAGTAACTATTTTATACTATTGTGAGTGCCACATTATGCTTCTAACATGTATCACAAGAGATGGGAAGCATAGAGAGGGACAATACCTGGTTGATGAAGAGGTCTCTGAAAACTCCTGAGCAGTTGACAACGACATCAATCCTTGGTCTTCCAAGCTCTTCAAGAGGTACTATCTCCACCCGGTTGACCCGTCCAAAGGCATCAGCAACTGGTAATACACCCACCATCCACAAAACCTGAGCCAAGGACTCACCATAAGTCTTGATATTGTCTGTACCCCACAAAACAAGTGCTACCGTCTCAGGATACTTCCCTCCGTTATCGATCTTCTGCCTCTCTATCAGCCTCTCCACCACAATTTTTGCACTCTGCATTGCTGCTGTTGTGGGAATAGATTGTGGATCAAGTGCATGAATGTTCTTTCCTGTTGGCAACACTTTCGGGTTTCTTATCGGGTCACCACCGGGACCTGGCTCTACATATTTACCCTCCAATGCTTGTTTCAAACTCCCTATCTCATTGTCAGCCACAATTAGCTTCAAGCATTCTGCCAGAAACACGAACAGTGTTCTGAGCTTGTCCCTATCAGCCCTGTAAAATTTTGTGTTTGACAAGTACTGCACCCAGGGTTCGTTTATACCGAACCCAAGGATTGAGCTCAGTTTATTAGCTACGTCAACTACTTGGCCCTTGCTATTCGTCGTACGCTCCACAAATGCATAAATCGCTCCCCGTGATGTGTCAGTTATTTGCCGAAGAAGCTCTACATCCTTCAATATCCCTTTATCGCTGCTTCTGTAAATATCCTCTATGTCTCTTCCGGCTGTCTCTGCTAATATAGATGGGAGGGAAGAAATCCCTTCTTCTGGACGGTCCAGTGCAGCAATGTTAACCAGAGTTGCAACTGCTTCCATGGCTGTTGGAGGCTCACCAATGACGTGAAGCCCGCAAGGCAATAGGCGGGACTCAATCTCCATGATTTTGGAATACACCTTTCCAACCACAAGATCTCGTTCTTTTGCTGAGATTTCCACTCCTTCTTCAGGTAGGTCTACGTCCTTGTCGAGATTGCACTGCTTGGCTGTGCTGATTATTGAGCTAACAATCTGTGGCCCTCGGCCTGTGTCTTTCAGGGATTGATAAGAGGAGATGAGCTCACTCAACTGCTTAAGACCTTTGTAAAGTCCAGCATTTTCTGCAGGAGGAGTCAGATAGCTGATAGTGTTGGCATAGCTCCGACGCTTGGCTATGGTAGCTTCAGATGGGTTGTTAGCAGCATAGTAATAGACGTTGGGGATGTTCCCAATCAGACTGTCGGGGAAACAGGCATCACTCATTCCCACCTGTTTTCCAGGCATGAATTCGAGTGAACCATGAGTACCGAAATGTAGTACAGCATCAGCTTGGAAAATCTTTTCAACAAACGAATAGTATGCTGCAAAGCCGTGATGTGGGCTAGCAGATTTGGAGAACAGTAGCCTCATCGGATCACCCTCATAGCCAAATGTGGGCTGAACCCCGATGAAGACATTGCCGTACTGTTTCCCATATACCAAGAGATTCTCTCCATCAGAGTTCAGGTTACCTGGAGGTTTTCCCCAGTTTTCCTCCAATGCAGCGGCATATGGAGTCAGACTTTGATATTCACGGACCCCCATCTTGTAAGCGACATTCAGATTTGGGCTGCTGAATTGAGCCTCTTTGTCATGAATTACGTCCTCGATCAAGGCGTCTGAAGTCTCTGGAAGGTTCTCAACATTGTAACCATCTCTTTTGAGTTCTTGCAGAACCGAGAAGATTGAGGCGAAAACATTGAGGTAGGCAGCTGTGCCAACATTTCCTTTGTCTGGAGGGAAACTGAAGACCGTGATAGCTACCTTCTTCTCTGCCTGCATCAGCGTACAAAGTTTATTCAGCGAATAATCACAGGTTGAAGACATCATGCCTACGAAATACATTTTACTCGTGACCAACAAGAAGATGACGATATTTTAGTATGAAAGGGAATAGGAATCTTTTCACAACCCGAATCTCACATAAATTAGCAATCCCGCATCAGAGTATTCAAGAACCCAGCCTATATCCCAATCTACCAGCCGAAGTGAAAGGTACTTTAATTTTTCATCATCGTTAAGGTATATCCAAGTTTTCATGTTTATAAGAATTCATGATACCCGCTTCACACCCCCCAACCCCCCCTTGGAGCCGAAGAAGCGCGAATTCATGAAATAAGTTCCTTCTTTCATAGTCATTTCTAATGATTGACATGCAATTATAACGGTGTATGTAGAAAACAGGCATGAAAGTTCGTTCTTTTCAGTTTCATGTCATGTGTTTGAAGCGACTTCCTTAGTTTTACGAAGAAATAATAAAACGTAAAAGTACACACCTTTGCCTTCCTTTTCAGTTCACCCCATCTGATCGCTCTGGTGCAGAGCTGTTCTACCCTCTTGTGAAGAGCATGTGATTTCCCTGCAATCACATTACAAACATTCAGCAACGCTTGGTAAATTTCGACAACAACGGTTCACACGCAGAGGAACAGAGACAACCAGAACAGGCAAGGAAAGTGGAAACAAGTAGGAGTATAATTTTATAAGCAATAAGGTAAGGTACATAATTTTGGTTCACTCATTCAGATCAATTTTTCTGGTTAAGCATTCCGAAATAAGAAAATGAAGACTGGTTATAAATCATAGACATGGTAAAAGAGTAAAGTTTTACTGACCTGTTCTAGGATCCCGGCCAGCGAAAACAATGGGCTCCATGCCTCCGTCCAGCTCTGGGAGAGCCACTTGCAATGCCACCTGAATTGGGTGCAGACCCAAAGTGCTATTCAACCACTCCTCAGTCGTCTGGAACACCAAAGGCAATGCGACAATGTATGGAACATCGAGCTTCATCAGAGCTTCAACTGCCCGCGGATGATCCTGTCTTGCTGGCCCCCCAACAAGAGCAAAACCAGTAAGCGAAATTGCTGAATGGATAAATGGTTTCTTAGTAACCGGATCAATCAGAAACCTCTCAACCGGCCCTGAAAAGTCAAGCCCACCAGCGAAAATCGGTATCACCTTCGCCCCTCTTGCCTCCAATTCCATGATCACAGCCACATAGTGACTCTCATCTCCGGTAACAATGTGACTCCTCTGCAGAATCAACCCGACCACAGGCGCATTCGGGCTCTTAAGCTTCTCATTAGCATCCTTCCTAGTTCCATACCAATTCAAGTACTCCTTCACATCATCATACATACAAGGGGCCAAAGGGTGCCAAATTCCGGTATCCAAAAACAAAACCGGGTCTGAATACGGAATCTTCTCCCCTTTCAGAGCCGGAACATAAGACCCGGATATCATCTTGACGAAATTCTGCAAGTTATCCGGCGACCCGCCAAGCCAAAACTGCAAACTGAGAATGTAAAGCCTGGCATCCTGAGCTTTATCACTAGGCAAGTACTTCAACACCTTCGGCAAAGTCCTCACAAGCTTGAGCATGCTGTCAGCGAACCCGGCGGACTGTTTCTTCCTCTTGAACAGCTGGAAAAACGGGCTTTTCGATTGTCCGAGCTGCGACATGCTGAAGGATCCCAACTTGTTGAGCCTCATGACCTCCGGCATTGACGGAAACACCAACACTGCATCCATCCTGTCCCTCTGCTTCTCCACAGCCTCCTTCACCTTGATGGCAAGCTCCTCCACAAAAATCAAGGACCCAATGAAAATGTTGGCGTCCTCGAGGTCTTGGCAGAACATTTTATAGGTGTCAGCGTCACGAAGCTCTTCGACTAGATAACCCACAACTTGGAAGGAGGCGTAGCGGTTGCCGGCGTTGAGGGACTGGACTGCAGCTGTGAGGGAGGATTGGTACTGAGCCTCCAGGACCACATAGACAATTTTGACAGTGGGGAGGCCCTGCTTGTTTTCGGGGACGATGCGGCGGACTTCCTGGGTGGTTTGGGTGAAGAGGCCATTGCCCATGGCACATTTCACTTTGAGGGAGGACTTTGAGCCCAAATTGTTGATTTTTTTGGGGAGGAAGGAGTGGAGAAAGTATTGCTTTCTGGAGAGGGAAGAAAGTTGGTCTGCTTTTGTGTTGGGTAAGGTGAACGGCGAAGATACCAAAGAAGCCATTGCTGATCAGCTTAGCCTCCTCTGTATCCTAAATGCCTCCTCTGTTTCAAAATTGAGGAGTGAGAAAGCGGAGTTTAGAGAGAGAGAGAGAGAAGCAGAGAGCTCTCTTTCTTTTTCTTTGGGGTTTGGAGAAGATTGGAGTCTTATAGTTTGTGTGGAGAAGAGAGGGAGGAGAGGAGCAGAACAACACTTGGGGGGGAGTGAGGAAGAAACAGTTGGTTTTCATGGCCAGTGGTGGAAGTTGGGGACACGTGGCTTAATGGGTAGTCAGGGAATTATGAGGGAAGTTATTTTATGAGGTAGAGTTTCAATTTGGTCTATAATTTTTGGGGGAGTGAGAGAGAGAGAGAGAGAGAGGGAGGGAGGGAGAGAGAATCAAGAAGTGGGCAATGGGAGTGTTGTAATCTAATCTGTTTGGGTCTTAGTGATGGAGTTTACTGCATTCTGATTGGTTGGAACAGATTTCTTATAAGGAGGCTTGAGAGAGAGTGTGGATGATGAGAGAGAGAGGAGGGGAAAGAGAGAGATATTCCTTAATTTCATTTGCTTGTAAAAAAAATCTTGTCTTTTTAATAAATTTGTGTCCTTTTTAGTAAAAAGGAGTCGATATTTTTTGTGTGAAATCCCTGGGACCAAGTATCGGAAGCATAAAATGAAGAGAGCCAGTTATAATCAACTGGAGAAGACAATGACACATGAACATCCTTCATATCATATGGCCCACTTGGATGCAGGTTTTGTTTATTTTCTACTATACTCCGCTGTATTTTATACCGAGATTTTTGCATCTTAGTTCTTGGACAAAGATTCAATGGCTAAGATCTAATGGCCAAAGAAACAGATGCATAGGATACAAGGGAGCATAGTACAATTTTTGTGTAGTCCTCAATTGAACTTACGAATGCGAGTTTGTTTTAGCAACCTCGATGATACAAGGGAGATTTTATTTATGAATCAAAGAAGAAACATGAGAATGGCGTAATACATTACTCCAATTACAATTATTATCTGAATGAAAGAGCGTTATGAATAATATCAGGTGGCTCTTCAAACCACTCTACTCGATTGTATTTCAAAAAATTTCCAGCACACTATACCTTCATTGAATGCTTTTAATCGGGCAAAATGAACTATTCTTGTACAAAAGAAATCTGGCAAAGAAATAAAACAGGCATACATTAGTAGGAAAATGAAACTTTTGTGCACTAACTTTACAATTTATTTATGTTTTTTTAGTTGAAACTTTAAGTTTTTGTTTGGTTTTGGAAGGATAAGGAATGATAAAAGCAAGTAACAATAACCAATTAAAGGCATGTCAAATCAAATTTAATTTCGTTGGCGTGGCTAAGTTGGCTAAAACAATGTGCTCAATTCCGTCCCTTTTTCAATCATAAGTTTGAATCTTCTTTTGTAGTTTAAATTAAATTATAATATTTTGACCTATGATTAGGAAAAAAACTGAAAGACAATGCCATTCCAACTTTCATGTTGTCATCCGACACTTGTTCGTGCATTTTAAAATAGTAAAATAATATATTTGGAGAAATGATAACTACATATTATTTTTCTTTTCTCAAAGCCTTGTTTAATCTTGCCCCTTTTTATTTGATTAATTCAATCGAATAATCAAAAAGAAAAAGACCATGTATGAGGAAAAAGATAAAAAAAAGTGTTTACCATTTCCATATATTTGAGTGTACAATGATAAACTGGAAACGTGAATAGCAATTATCAAAAAGAAAAAATTGATTTAACAAAAAACGAGTATATCTAACTTCTTAATAACACCGCAATGTGATATTACCAATTCATTCGTGTTACACCGCATCATCTCTGTTCTCTAATATGCATCTTAACGATTCTGAAATCGATGTCTCTAATTTTCATCAAGGTTTCCTTGCTTTTTAGTGGCAATGATTGGACCTATACTTTGCCCCCACATCTTTAAACTGACGCCACATATATTGGGCCGGAGAGACAACACCCCTTTGTCTCTTTTTTCATCTTTCAATTTCAAAAGTTTTTAACTTTTGCTCAAAGAAGCCGAAGAGACAACACCCCTTTGTCTATTTGTCCCTTGGGATAAATGGAGAAGAAACACACTACTCACACTATCTCCCGGATGAACACTTACACTGCAGATTTCAGTTCTATATTCTTCGTATAAAGAGGCCAATCACCACGCCGAGTTTCTAAGGCTACCAAACTCTATCGACAAGTAAAACATTAGTTCTATGTTTTAACCATTCTGCAATGTGTGTAGGGATTAGTGAGTATCCTACAGCTGCTAATTGCTTTAAATATGAAAAAATTAAAACTTTGGAGGTATATAACTAAAAATGCAGAACCGTTCGACATATAAAATAACCAAAATTGACTAACAATTCTACCTTTTAGAAACCTTTCTCTAGGGTAACAATGCCAACACAAAATAAGGAGAGAACGAAGTTGCAAATCAATAACACAATAGATGAAGGACGAAACTAATCAACCTCCGCACCAGAGGTGGCTTCATCTAAAATTGCCTGAAGCTCCCTAGCTCGTTGTCTAGTCAGTGCAACACAATCCTGCAACCACAGAGAGTATTCCTTGGACTTAACTGGTATTTTTCACAGGCCATCTCTTATTAAAACATATCTTAGTTAATTATTACTCCACTCCACTAACATCTTTCTGCAAATTTACAAACCGGAGCAATTATGTAAACAAATAAATAATAATTCACCAAGATAGTTTTCAGGACAACTAATCAAGTTTCAGAACTGCTTAACATTTTGATTAAGTTTCAAGCCATTTGAAAAGTAGAACCTTTTCCTCGCAAAGTTCCAGTAATTTAAAGGTTACCAAGTTTCAGAATATTTGTTCAAATAGAAAAAGGGTTGAAACTTTTACGTAAAAACCAGTTTTGAAACCTTGGATGTAACATGAACATGACAATCCATTCACATATACGTTTTCTTTACTTTCAATTATCATGGTTGAGCAACTAGACTGCAGGAACAGATGTTGGAATTGTAATCGTAACCTCCTATAAAGTTTGAGTTGTGGGGCACCATCGAAATTATAACTTGAGCGTGAACACTAAGAAACTGACCTGGATAGCTGATGTATAAGCAAGAACTGGTCCACCTGGCTTGTAAAGAGACACAAGTTGGCCAGCTGAATCCAAAACCACAGTTACAAGAGTTTCCATGATGGACTCTTCCTCTGCTGTAGGGTCAGCCAAGATGTAATTCTTATGAAGTATGCATGTCAATGAAAATGGAAAACTGCTTAGTGTGAGTTTCCTCTTCCCTTTATTGACTGCCTCCTTCCCGCCTTGTTCCTCGGACATAACTACTACTTTTCCTTCATCATTCATCGAAACTACAGGAATCTGCACTGCAAGGCATCAGAGTTATATGACAAAAACGCTGCAGTACAACACAGTAGCAGCATTCAAATTATAATTCTAAGCATAACGCCCAGTAGAAAATGACTGCACTGTTAATCCATGCTACAATTTTACGCATTTGTATTTTGTTGAACTAAATGATTTTACGAAAACTGGAATTCCATCATTTCATCCTCTCCCAATTGCATCACTCATCAATGTCACCTCTTTGCTCATTTGTACTTCCATTTGCACAATTTCCTTCCCTAAAAACCCCCAAAGTTAAACTTCTGTTTCGAGAATACTGTGGGGGAACCAATCCTTTTGACAGCAGTATAAATGTCAAAATGAATTGTACAGTAAGGAAACATATGTTAATCCACTTTTTATAATATCCAACCGAACCATGGGCACAGTTTCCATCGTACCAGTACTCCAGATTTCAAATAAAACTTGAATTAAATATAGGATAACACAAGATGTCTACAAGTTGGATTCATCTACCTTACAAATCAACTGTAGTTTTATATATTCATGAAGAAACAACATAGGCTTCACTAGGATTTGGTAAATTCGAGCAGCATTTTTTAAGCACATAAATCTTTTCTTTCTTTTTTTCATGCATACATTTTCATACATTTAGTCTGGTACAACAGCGCATATTTTGAATAATATACTTGCTCTAGAGTGCATATCTGGAGTAGGTCGGGCAACTATGTTATGCTGTTTTCTGTAGCCAGCACTTGACAGAGGGACTGTACAGGATACCAAATGATGAGATGGTTGTAACACTTACAGTGAGAAAAGGCAGCAACTGCTGACAGCAAAGCGGCATCAAAAAGAGCACCATCAGCATCCAAACAATATATGTCCTGCATGAAACAAATCATACATTACTTCATAAAATATATCCTACAATGACACCCAAAAAAATGCCAGAGCCATTGACACCTATGATTTTCCAGGTTCCAAAGTAAATACCAAGTAGGCCATCCAAGCAGCTTTTCCACTGATCAAGGATAGCTCCTTCAAATTAATCATGCCAGAACTGAAACAAACGAAGACAACTGGTAAATTCCCAAACTGAAAATATCAAATGAAGCATCAAATTGAAATAGGGCTAGTAGCTATATCTGATGAGATTTTTAACCATAAATAAAATATTGATACCAGCATAAAATGTTCTCAATTTAAGCACAAAAACCAATTCAACTAAAGCCATCCACCAAAGTTGATTTTGACATCCAAGATTCCTTTAAATTGTTATTTGGGATCCTCAACAGTAGAACTACTTTCGTAAGGTGACAATCACTTATTATTCTATAAGATTATGGCCTCAGGTAAATCCATTAAGTAATCAAATAACTGATACTCAGAGATGAGACTTGGTTAAACTGATAAAATAGAAGCACTCCTGTAAGCAATAGGAATCGGCAGATTTGGCACACAAGTAAACCACCTATTATATTAATGTGGACAGACCATTCAGAACAAAACTGACATAACCGAGAAGTTCAACTAAAGAAACAGAATTGAGAAATAAAAAACAACTACATTGACAATTCACTTGCCTTAATATAGTGTCAGATAGCTGCTTCGACACAACCGGTGCTGCATCAGCGGGCCTGCCAGGCCTAACAGTTGGAGAACAAATTGGAGGCATGTGGAAATCAATTGCTGAAAATATAAAAGTTTTTGTGTGGACAACAGTTAACTAGAAGATAACAAAATCAAATATGGTTCAAAGAAGAAATACAACTTATCAAATTGTGCACGCTAACCTATGCAGCCTTCGTCTGGTGACTCTATCAAAGGGGTCATGACTTCCATTTTTATTGCAGCCAGCATTGTCTGAATCCAAAAATACTCATCAGTCACGAGACTATATACTTCGTTTATACATATAAAACAAACACAACTTGGTTAGATAGAGATAAGCAATTACAGTTGAACCAATCTTTACTAATGCTGACCCGTCAGCGGATGCAACTGCCCCTACATTAAAACGAGAAAGGGCTCAGTTTACATGGCTAAATAAACTTGAGGGTTGCATAAACCAAGTTCAAACTAAATAAGGCATAGAGAATCCATGATATTGATTCTAATATAGGCTTTAGCTAACCGAGGGCTGAAGAAGTCCTCTTGCTCGCAGGTGACCTGCCATCAGGGCGTGCAGATTTAACAAAATGACTCTCATAAAACTGAAGAGGAATAGGCGTCTCTGAAAGCATCCACGTCCATTTCCGACAGCAAATCCCCAGAACCATCTGGAAGCCCCATTGTCTCTTCTTCTGCCTAGTTTTCTAACTATGCGTCTTACCTTACGGAAAAGTTAAAGACCCAGACTTGCAGCATAGAACCAAATTAACAATGCAACTAATAATAACGATAAAAGAACACATTCATCGAATGTTTAAAACAAAGCTGCATTGAGAAACATAGTAAATACGAGACGTTTAAGAAAACACTGAACTTTAGAATGAAGATTGGGAGGGAGGAAGGAAAAAACTAAAATTGACAAACCCCGCCTTCGAATTTCACAAAGGAACAAAACCCAGTAATGCAAACAATTTGTAAGCTGCCTCCACACCCCAAAGAGGAATTTGATGCCCCTTCATAATGAATGCAACATGGGTTGTTTTTTTCTTTTGCTTTTTTCTTCAGAGGAATGAAAATTCAGAAAAACATACATCCAGACTGTATTCACACAACCCCTTCTTGTTTGTATGTTTCAGTAGAACAAAAATAAATTAGAAAATTGATTTCAGAAAGACCGCAATTCCAAAAGCATTTCTTCTAGCATCCACGAAAATACGAAAATAAAATCCCCAGAAATAAAAGATTGAATGTAGTGCAACAAAGTAGATACAGACAGTGATCATACCTGGTGAAGCTTCAATGTTCAGACAGTTCGCACAGAGAGGGATGAGAGTGAGAAACAGAAAGGTGGGATTCTGGGGAAGGAGTAGGCGGGTCAAATAAAATGGGTTAGGTTTATATGACCATACCTGTTTGAGCTGTGGGCTTCTGGGTTGACCCGTTATCTTTTGTTGTCTTTTGGGTTTCCAAACTGAATGTCGGGTAAGAGTGCTTCCATGTCTAATTCTCCTCTTCACCTTTTAATAAAATTTTTGAGCTAAGGTCTTTTTTTTTCAATCTACTGTATTTCGATTTATCGTCTCAATTGTTGGGATCAGTGAACTGTACCAAAATTTTGCCATAGCTAGCTTGTTGTCATATGCGATTATTTTTTATTACATAATATTATCTACACTAAGATGCGTGATTGGGAATGAGCCTCACACCGAACTACCATAATAATTTAGTCAATTCGTGTTTGGCGAGAATCGAACTGCACCTTTCATTTTCAAATAAAACAAATATCACTAAATCGCAGTAGATCGTCGGGGACAAATAACTGATGCGCTATTGAAATTTTATTTTTCTCCAAACTTCAACTTTTGTTTTTAATTTAAAATTTTTCTTTTTTGTTTCTTAATGAAAGATATAGATTTAACTAGAGAGAGAGAAACCACACCAAAAAGGCAAGCAAAACTGGATCGTTTCACTTAAAGTCCCATTTCTTCTCATCTCTTCTTTATATTTGAACATGTGGTAGCATAACACTTTTTTAGTAGGCGCATTGCTTCCTTTCAATTGGCAATCTCAAATTGGGATTTTTTTAGTTTTCATGCTTCTGAATTTCCTTGCCTCAACTTTTGCTCTTGCCTGGTATCTGTGTTTCATATTTTTACTTCAAAGGGTCAATTGGTTTAAGCATGTGCAAGGAAAATAACTTTCGAATAACATGTTTACAACGCATCAAGTATCAAACATAACACAAATATAAAAACGCCTTCACATTCATTTGAGTTAAATTTGAGATTTTCTTACAAGTAAAAAATGAAAATTATTAGATCATAGTACTAATTGGTATAAGAGTTAAATTTTGGTCGAAATTTGAAAATGTAAAATATAGTTTAGGATAGTTTGGTTCTAATTGCATGAGTTTAGTATTGTTCTTACAAGATCACCCAATTAATGTCGATAGGTTACTATCCATCTTTTCTATATCTAGATTGTTAAAGCTTTTCTAAAATAAACAAATTTCCTTGCTTCTTGTTCATTTTGCATTTATTAATCTCATTCATTGCATGTAAGAAAAAGATAAAACTCCAGTGAATTAGACTTTCCTTTTGCATTTATTAATCTCGTTCATTGCATCTAATATTATACTTTTCTCTCGTGATTAGAATAATAGGCCTCGTTTGGTAGCTCGGACCGAACCGATTATTTTAGCCTGCTAGGGATAACTGTCACTGGATAGTACCGACTAAATTAGTCAGCGTTTGGTGCAAAGATCTTGACTAATATCGATTATTTATACTAGGTTGACCAACCCCAGGTGTGTGTGAAGAACACAATTTGTTTTATACAAACTCAACAAATCCTCATCAAATGCAAGAACTACGAAAAGTTTGATTTTCGTAGGAGACAAAGTATGTAGAACCTTCAATTTGATTCAAGGTGCAACCACAACTCCTCCAAGCAAAGGTGTTCATCCAAGATGAGACAAGGCCTCGTATTTAGCCTTTGCTCATGCAAAAGATTCTACAAAGGTATAGGATGCTACAACTTACTAACGTGATTTTGAGTTGTGTCTTGATTCACAACATTTAGGCTTCAAAAGTCATGAGCAAAGTTTTGTTTTTTAAGTACTAATATGCTAACTAAGAGCCTTTTAATTATTTAATAGCATGCTTAAGTGTTGCCTTCAAAATGAACTTGTGTGAAGTCTAGTTTTTAAGTGTTTTTATTTTCCTCACAAGCTTGTAATATTTTATTCACACAAGCTCTTAGATGAATTTCAATTAGATTAGACTTAGGATGGTACTCGTTGAAGTCCGATCCTTTAAAGAATCCAAGCATGACCTCAAGAAAGGTTTGTACATGCATATGCATTTCACATCATGTTTATCATGCCTTTCAAGACTAGCTATACTGCCCAATCAATAAGAGACCGCCTCCACCTGCAAAACTCCGCACACAATTTTAAGAAAACCCACATGGGGCTCTCTCGGCTAATCGTTCACTATCCCGAGAGTGAGTTCTCACCGTTGATCTTTTAGATTGGTTTTACAAGTGACAAGTGTCCCTTGCCGCCCCTTCATTTTAAGAAGGTTTAGGATTTCATTTCTCGTTGGTTTTTTGCCACACGAAACCGCCCTTGGATAAGAGTGTTTTAAAGCTTTGAGCTCCCCTCTTGTTTTCCTTTTAGAAAAACCCAGCCGCAAATTCATTTTGTGCATCAAAATCTTGTGTCAACCCACACAAATCTTTTTGAAAATATGTTTGCATTGTTCATGGTCTAAAACTTAATTCTTCCAAATCTCATATGTATACATTTGTCTTGGATTCTCAAGTAGTTTCTTCCTTTCAACCTTTTGAGCGGAAAACCGACCGGTCATCCGTTGAATCCACGCTTGCATTTTATATTTATATCTTCACATCATTTGCATGATTCATGCTTGGTTTCTAAGTGCCACAAGAAGACGAGCTCTGTGCACAAGCGCTCCTCTCGTGGAAGACCGAAGAGATTTCCATTTGGCGCAATATAAGGGTTGTACTGTGCTGCACAAGCCGCTCTCGAATATGTCTAGGAATTGGAGCTTGTTGTGATTGTCTTTGTATGAACCTTATTCATCACTAGTGGACCGGACTCCTTGAGTCTCCCGTTTTTTAACCCGCCAGGGGGTTTTTCTGCACCAAATTGACGTGTGTTATTTGATATAACTTGCTTACTTATGTCACCGAGTATATTACATGATCCTTCCATGTTATATGATTTGTGAAATATTTTGTGTAAACATGTTTATTGTAATTAAACTTAATCCGTGCTGGGTGGTTCCGACTAGCGTAGCCTTGTCATTTAAGTTTAATTCCCTATATCTCGAGTTTATTGTCAAGAATCGACTTTAGAGCCCATTGACTAGTTATTTCAACTATCATATATACAAGAGTTTGTGTTTGTTGTAGATTATTCCGCCCGGTACCAATTTCAACTTGTAATTCAAATATTTTCCTTCAAGCTAGACCAAGAGAGGAGAGGGACAAACCCGACTAATTATACGTATATTGGCTTATTTACAGATGCATATTCGCACCATTGACTCTGGCTTAAATAGCTCACACTATTTTAAGATGTTGCATCAAACAAACAGACGAATTATTACATTTGTCCGCCACTTATACCACACTCAAACGGCGCCTTTTTAGCTTGTAATAAAAAAGGCAGAGCACTGGACTAGAGTGGACCATTTTGGGTAAGAATCTGTAACTTAAGTGACTACTACGTGTCAATTTTTAAAAGAGAGGGACCAATATGTTACTGAGTCTAAACCATTTTGGGGGGTTTCAACTGTAATTAACTCTTCAAAATCTTAAACCCTACTAATCTCTTGAGAACTGCTCAGGGAGAGAGAGAGAGAGAGAGAGAGGAGCAATTCGATAAACATGGCGTGGTGCGCTTCAGGTTGCCAGTCAAATTGCTACAAAACCCAACAAGAAGAGGAAGAAGAAGATGTTATGACATCAACAACAACAATTCCAATTCAATTTCTACAAACACTAGAAACAACAACAGCAGCAGCAGTTTGTGCGTCATGCAAGGCCAATCAACCCATCTCCTCCAACACCGACGGTGGCGGCGGCGACGATGCGCGCTTCTGCGCCGATTTTTCCGCGGAAATCTCTTCGGGAAGTTCAGGTTCGCCGTCACCTCCAACGCCATGATTTCTCCTACTGATAATGTCCTCGTCGCCTTCTCTGGCGGCTCCTTCTTCCAGGTCCTCTCTAT
Organism: Gillenia trifoliata; assembly: GCA_018257905.1. Lineage (NCBI taxonomy): Eukaryota > Viridiplantae > Streptophyta > Magnoliopsida > Rosales > Rosaceae > Gillenia > Gillenia trifoliata. The sequence goes on along the minus strand of CM031084.1, from coordinate 21,761,680 downwards.
CTGGATCAATCTTGAACGTCCATTGTCTGATTTTAATCGTAATTTTGCTTCATGTAGTAAGAAAATCGAGTAGTTTGATTAATTTATGGATACCCTTTTTGCAAAATAAGTCAAGCATATGCATGTGTTAAGAATTTTAGGCATGAGATGGATTACAAAAATGCATCTTTTTGGGAATTAAAGATATAATTTTAGTTACGGGTTTATTGAAATTTGGAAAATGTTATTTTCGGTTCCAGGGTTGCTTTGCAGTTTGTACATGAGATGCATAATAAAGTGCTGAAGAATTTCGATGCGAGTAGGGGATAGGTCGTTGCCAGTTTTCAGGTTGGGGGGTGGCATTTGTTGATGAGAGTTCTGTTTATCCCGTCCTGGCCTGGGGTGAGATGGAGAAAGCAAAGCTGAAGATATTAGGTTGATTGTGAGATCTAGCCCACCAACAAAAGAATTGTATGTTGTACCAATTGAAAGTGTGTACTCTTCAGATTCTGGTGATGGAAGGGTGAGATTAAATCAAGCATCGATGTCGCTCCCGATGCTACTGGTTAAGATCTTTTACCGCACATGCGGATGTTGGCATTGCAAAAGGTTGCGAATTTTGTATAGGTTTCAATTGGAAAACATACAATGAAGGGCATCATAGTGAATTCATGCAGAATGTTTTGCTTTGTTTTGAAGGTTGCCTCTCAAATGGATACAACAGACTTGTGTCTCTGATCATGCATATCGAGGATTGCTTGCCATGTTATTACAGCCACCGTCAAGGTTTGTGCTTTTATGCCTTAAGTAGGATGCTCATTTCCCCAAAATAAAATTACTCATACTGGGTCAATGCATTGCCCTTATAGGAATTCATGATACTGTAAATGAATCTCATGTGGGATTATATATATGCATTGCCGTTCTCTCTTTGTGGTAAAATAGGTTTTTATTTACCACGTGCTCATTCATTTCACTGCATCGAGGTTGATGCTCGACTTTAAAACCGATCATTAGAGATGCCTGCATTCCCAGCAAAACAAGACTTTGTACTCCGTCCACCCGTTATCTCGCTGGGCCTAAACTGCTTTTATCACCATGCGCTCGGGTCCTTCACTGCATCGATTGATGCCCGAACTTGTGGCCGATCACAGATGCCTGCACTTAGCAAAACAAGACTACGGGAGGCGCTTGTCCCACCCCGTTGTCTCTCGCTACTCAAGAGGGTGGGGCCAATGGGTTTCGCATCATAGCGTTTGATGAAATGACTCCATGCCTTGATTACATGGCCCTGAGTCCCTCTCCTTTTCTTTCCGATTTTCTCCCCAAATTGGTTGAAAATTCTCCTGTCTTATCATTTTTCGTTCAGTCAGGTCGGCACCCAACCTCTTAATGTCATTCCGTATGTAACATCTTTTTTACTGATAAAAGGCTACGCCAAGTAAATTAATTCGATGAATCAATAATTGAAATATTGTTCTTAGATGCAAGTAAATTAATTCAAGAATCAATTGAAATATTGAATGAAACAAAATTGCCAATGTGATTTGCATGCTCCGGATAAAATTGAATAAAAAGACAAAAAAATAACTCGAAAATGTGACTTTAGTCCTCAAATTTAATTTTCTACATAAAATCCGACATAAGTTTTTTACTCGGGACATTATAACCCATTGACTAGACTCCTTCTACATACAAATTCATTAATTATGTTTGACTTTTGCTACATTTTAAATTTTTTAAATGCCTAAAATACCCATATTTGAATGTTTGATGTACACAAATTAATTCCACATTTATTGTAAGTGAGAATTAATGATTTACAAAGAAAAAAACATTAATGTTATAAATTCATTGCCTTATATATAAGAACAATAAAACATGCCTAAAATATGTAATAATACATGCTTAATTAATGTCACGAAGATTATATTTTACATATAAATGTAGGTAAATTATTTTACACATACATATATATAATTAAAAATGTCTAATATATGTAAAAATTCATGCAAAATAATTTACCTATGTTTATATAAAAATATAGGTCAATTATTTGCATATAAAATAATAATACATGCAAAATAATTTACCTACAAAAATAAATAACGTGCTAATCATAGATAAATTTATATATAGGTAAATTAATTAGTACAAAAATGTAGGCATGTTATTTGGATTAAAATTAATTTAACTCTATTTTAGATAAAAAAAGTATAAGTAAATTATTTGCATACCATAAATTTATAATGTGAAGTCAACTCTTGAAATGATACAAGCTTTTTCACTTCACAAATAGTGCAATCTACTATTTGAATTTTAAAATGTTAAATTGCTTCATTAACATAATAGTTATTGTGGCATGTTGTAAATAATTGTAATAATATGTTACTTTTATTTTTTCACATGTCAACAATTTTGAATTTTGGGTTTTATTTGGATGTTTAAAGATAGATGAATTTAAAGCTAGGAAACAAGAGTTACAAGGGCCTATATCTAAAGAACTCCAAAATAAAAATGAGAACATAAGAAACATAACAAAAATTAACATCCATAAAAAATCCATAATAGTCATAACATCCATAATATCATTAAAATATCATAATAGTCATAATACCAACTAATCATACTATCTTAGTCTTAAGAATTCATAGACCTAAATCAAATGTAGAAGGTTGAAATAGACAAAATAAAGCAAAAGCAATATGTTCTTAGGGATGAAATAGACTCAAATCAATTATTGATTCATCGAATTAATTTACTTGGGCATAGCCTTTATCAATCAATGTCTGCATACTAAGAATATTAAGAGGTTTGGGTCAACCAATTTGACTGAAATGATAAGAAAATGAGGGAATTTCAACCAATTTGGGAGGGAAAAATCGGAAAGAGTAGCGAGGAAAGGACTCAGACCATATAATCACGTCTTAAATGTCATTTCATCAAACATATGGTGCGAAACACATATTTACCCTCTTAATAACTTGAGAGATAACGGAATTGGGACTAAGTATCACAAAGTCTTGTTTTTATAAGTCCTGGGCATCTCGTGATCAATTTTAAAGTTCCTGCATCAATCACTCCGTGAGGAAAGTTCAGTGGCCCGTGGGTGATAAAACCCATTTAGATTGACTGGGAGAGATAACCTGGAATTGGGACGAAGTATCACAAAGTCTTGTTTTATGTCCGGCATCTATGGACGGCTTTTAAAGTTCAGCATCAATCACCGTGAGTGAAAGTTCAGTGGCCCGTAAGATAAAACCCAAAAATATATATGCACGTCTCTCACTACATTTTTTATTTGATAATTAGGTCTCCATTCCTCATCAAAATGGCTTTAACAAATAATAACCTGCAATCCGCATACATAGCTCAATGAAATACCTCGGTTAATTAGCAGTTTCCGCCATATCACTTCTTTTTTCATGAATCTGTGGTTTGCTTCATGCAAATTGCTTGCTTATATTTGTTACGTTGATAAGATTTCTTATGTTCCGATGTCGAAGCCATTTCCCCTCTTCATTCATACAATATATATGCGAGCCAATTCTAATCTAATTATCCATTCGTTTAATTTTATTTAATTGAAAATATAGTTAATTTTAATACAAAGATTCAATTAAGTCAAAAGATAACAAATTGTATTGCATTAAACAAAAAAAATTGCTGCATGGAGCGGGACGAGACGGGCCACAACTAACCTAGCAAGACATCATCTCGTAGACTCGTATAATAATTGTGTGACATTAAGTAGTAAACTCCATGGGATATTTCTTTTCTTGGAAACGGTGTTCATAGTATAATAATTCCATTTGATTCAGCTTTTGTCCGACTAAAGTAGGAAGGTTGCATGATTTTGGCTTGAAAGACCATTTATATCAATGCTATATCCTATATATTAGTTTTTGCTGAAGGCAAAGTTGAAATTTGAAAGAAGTTTTGATCTTATAGTTTCTTTCTAAATAGGCCAAGGGATATTTTTACCAGCCGATATACAATATGTTGATGCAAGGTGGGAGATCCCAAAGTGTTACTTCCTCTTCGTGATTGTCTTGCACGAGAGTTGACCATGCTTTGCCGCCTTGATGGGTTTGTAATTTATGCCACTGTATAGCTTGAGATAGAATTTTGTTATCCTTACTGAATTACGGTTCGATCTCTCACTCTGCCAGGCAGTCTAAAAACTGTGGAGTTGAGGAGAAGTCCTCATTGGATAAATGGCTGTCTCATCATTCGTGACACTTTTTGCAGGTAGAAAACGACAGTTTTCCTTACCATTTATGAGAGTGATCAAAGATATTTGTTAGAGAATGGGTTTGGCATAAGCTTTTAGAAAGAACAACTTTGCTAGTAGAGTTTAGTATGTACTGTAGAGCAATTATTGTTTTGTTGTTCAAACATGTTTGGGCGGGTACACAATTACAAGGGTTAACTGTTTAGTAAGGAAGATTTAGAAAAGGTATTTCCCCCAATTCCTTTGGAAAAGTTGACAAGGTTGGTTTTAAAGCTGTGTTAGCTAATTTTTTCCAGTTACAAAATAATGACATTTTCAAATTATGCTTTTTACAAATATCTTACTACAAGAAAAAATATCCTTTATAGAAGCACACATAAAGAGCCAGTTGTGAACTAGCTGTTATACCTTGAAGTTTTCTTCAAACATATCTGATGGGAAAGTCTGATTGACTTCTGTTGTCCAGGAAGAAAAATCCGTCTCGAGAGTGCACAATTGTGAACAGCTGGAAAGCTTATCCCATTTCATTTCAACGGAATTCAAGAGATTAACGACTCTAATGTTCCTTTTGGCAACTCGAAGGCCGAAGAGATATAACCTAAACCTACGAATCTTTTTCCTCTGAGTCATTCTGCTCTATCTTAATAGCCCACCACGATCGGACTGCTGAGCTTGAAGAATCTTGAGGACCACAAACAAGTTTTGTCTGGTTGCTCTGAGCTGCCAGTTTCAGATACTTCCCCAAGACCTCAACAATAGATCAATTTAATACACTTTTACCTGAGCAACTGGGTTGCTCGAGCAAAGCATGACAATCTTGACCATTTCAGTGTCCTCAGGTGAGACAGATAATTTATTAATCATGTATGATGCTTTGCTGCTGGCTTGAATCAATTTCATCTTTCCGTAGATGCACATGTTATGGCACCATGCATGTAATGGGTTGAGTTCGAAAAACAAGAAATGAATAGTACTACTAAAATGAACTTAAAATTAATTATTCTTCGTCATTTTATACCACAAAACTTCAAACCAAAATTTGAAGATTGTCTGAAAACTTATGGGGTTGACATTCCTGAGAGGAGGTCTAGACGCAGTCTACTGCTGAATGGTTGCATATTTCTGTGCTGGATCATGTACAAAACATTTGGTCAGTTTCTGTTGGTCTTGTATCGTTGTGTAGCTGAAGAGAAATAAAATCAAAACGAGAAGTCGACTGTCATTATTAATTCTGCCTTTTTATGTTTTCTTCAGGGAACAAATACAAGACTGCTTTTTCTCAGAAGGTGAAGATGAGACTTGAGCGGACTCGGCAATGCTTGGGATCTCATTTGGATAAAATAGCGAAATATTTGGCTGGTCACATTGTTTCTAAAGGATGGCGGACTTGTGATGCCAACAACAATCACAGAACTGCAGGTATCAATTGAATGAAGGTGTTTGGTTGACATCTGAGGCTGTTCTAATTGTCCAACATGATATTTTGTGTTGATGGCGTATTACAAGTTTGAAAGTCGAGCTTGGTTCAGTGAGATTGTACATGGATTGCTCATTATTCAGTTGTTTGTGATTGATAACAAAAACAAGAACAAAATGAGACCGGCATAGGCCTGTTTCGGTCAGTATTGTACAAGAAACAGTCAATACTCTGATTTTGGTATCATATATGCATTAGAGGAAGATTGGAGTGCTTCAACAAATTTTGTAAAAATAGCGAGAAATTGTTGCAAGTAGACTTTTTTCAACGTCGAAAGAGCTCCATTGTTTTTATCTTCCTCCCCAATTTATGTGAAAAGGAAAAAGATCAGGGCACAAATATAACAATCCTCAGCAAGTTGGAAGGGATAAACTTGTTCTTTAACCTCAGTTGGCAATTTGAATATGAAGGCCTACTTACTATGTTTTATTTTATTCATTTTTGTTTGATAAGAAGACTGCATTCATTTTTATTCATTTCCGCACTTTAAACTAATCATGGATTAAATAAATTAAATGACAAGCAAGGTTGAGGCAAAAGGAGAAGACTAGAGGAAATCATTTCCCAAACTAGAATAAATAAATTAAATGACAAGCAAAGATCAAGGCAGATGAGAAGACAAGATGGTAAAATAGTTTTCCAAACGAAACAAGTGACTCTTTGGTGTTAGCATGAACTCGGGAGAATCACGATTTTCTTCTCGGTGATTATATTTATCTCAAGGAATTCCAAAGGGCCAGTGGGTCTTCAACCGTCATACTCGCTTCTTCAATCCTTCATGGATGGCTTACTTAATGAAGATCATGACTTTCGTCCTCGATCATGGAGGAAGCAAAGTACTCCTTCTAAGATGGTGTCCCCAAGATTGTTCCGCCTCGAGATGGATCTTGGCATCTACAACCCGTAAGGTATCTTTCTAGTTATGTCAAGGGCAACAAACAAGTTTTGTTGTCTATCATTTCCTTTTTCTAAAAGAAAATGAGATGTGTAAGAACTTGCAATAATATGGATTCGAGGAATCAAATCTTAGAACTTCTGGTTCAAAATTTTCACTTTTAAACTGGAAATAAAATGATAAGCACTTGAAATTCAAGTTCGATGTTAACTTAATTAGACATTAATTAAAAATTGTTAGGTAGTTAGTAATACTCGCTGGCTACGCATTAATCGCCATCGCACGAGTACAACTACAAGAAAAATTAACGAGGAGGGCGATTGTACCACACCACTCTCAACAAAAATATAATGTAGGATGGGCGATTACACCACTCCACCCAAGTTAGCGCAGAAATTAACATAAATAAATACTGGGTTAGTAGTCAGGAGCTACACCAAATAAGAAATAAAAATATAACATGAGGACTAGGAGATGGATTGGTGGTAACAGTTTTTCATTGTGATGGCAAGGATCATGGTAGATGAGGAAGAGGAGGAAGAAAACAGTAAAATCCTTATGGAAACTTTTTTTTTTTTTTTTTTTTTTCCGGCGGAGGAAAAATCTTGCTCTCTTCATCTTCAAATTGATCATAATCTAATTAAAAACTTCTTAAACAAATTGAAGTGAAATTATTTGTTATTTCTAGACTACAAATTTACCAAATTAAAACTTGGTAAATCTGGTGTCGGCAGGATAAAGATTAAAGAGCCCTGCGTGTTTGGCCTGATCAGGTAAAAAGTAAAAGACCAGGGACAAAATATTTCAAAAGAAAAGTCTCGTCTTCATATTACAAGTCTTTCTTATAAATTGTTGACTTTAGAAAACAGATTAAGAACCAGAATCATTATACCTTTGCTAACACTTTGCTCACCTCTTATCAAGCAGAAGAAGATGGCTGAGCTTGCATTTCCTCTGGCAGCCAAACTCATTGAAAAGCTCGGCTCCATTGCTTCCGGGAGGAGATTTGCTTGGCATGGGCGTTAAGGCGGATCTGCAGAAGCTTGGGCGCACCATGTCCACCATCAAAGACGTTCTCTGGATGCCGAAGAGAAGCAAGCACGTAACAAGGAGCTGCGCAGTTGGCTACGACAACTTAAAGATGTGTTCCTTGATGCGGAGGATCTGTTGGCCGAAAGTTTGAGTGCGAAGCTTTGCGAAGACAAGTGTCTGGCGATCAGGCACGACTCGAAAGGTGCCGTTTCTTTTCCCGCTCTAATCCAGTTGCATCTTAGCTTCAGAGTAGGTCATGGAATTAAGTGAGATAAGAGAGAGATTGTATGAGCTTAAAGATGATAAGAATTTGCTGATCCTCTCGCACTTCCTTCATCACTCATCATCTCGGTGATCATGTGAGGGAGAATAGGAATACGACCTACCCCTTGTCCGTCCTTCGGAGGTTATTGGTAGAGACGCGGACAAAAACAAAATTGTCGATCTCCTAGTGGAACAAGGTGATGACGATCAAGGAGGAATGGGAATGTGTCTGTGTTATTCCAATAGTAGGAATTGGAGGTTTAGGGAAGACCACACTTGCCAAGTTGGTGTACAACGATGAGATGGTCGTTAGAGTTTCGACTTAAGGATGTGCAGCATGTGGACTGGGACTTTGATAAGATAGATTATAAAGAAATTCTTTATAGTTCTGCTTTAGGTACAAAGATCAGTGAAGGGTTGTCTCTTGATCAATTGCAAGAACAACTACGAGACGCTTTAAAGGATAAGAAATTTCGCTTGTCTTGGATGATGTGTGGAACGACGAACGTTTCAAATGGAGCGAGTTGAGAGATTTGTTGATAGAGGGGGCTAAGGCAGGAACAAAGATTTTGGTGGATGACGCGGAATATCTCGGTTGCTTCAATCATGGGCACGGTTGAACATACCTAAATTTGGAAGTTCATTTTGAGGATTGTTTGTCTTTGTTTGTAAAATGTGCATTAGTAGGACATGACAAACAACATCCAACCTCTACGAATCGGAAAAGATATCGTAAGAAAGTGCGGAGGTGTTCCTCAGCAGGAAAACTTTAGGGAGTCAACTTTACTCAAAGACTGCATGAGCTTGAATGGAGATCAGATTAGAGATTCTGAGATATGGGAATTAGAATCCAGAGAGAGCTGGACACATTTTACCTGCTTTGAGGTTGAGTTATAGTCAATTGCCTGCTCATTTGAAAAATGCCTGCTTACTGTTCATGTCTTCCAAAGAATTACATTAAATTTAAGAGCAGTGACTTGATCTGTCATTGGATGGCACATGGAATTCTCGAATCTGGTGTGAGCATGGCAATATGGAGTTGGAAGTGTTGGTGAGCTCTATTTCAAAACAGTTATGGGACAGATCTTCTTTTCCAAATGTTACTGATTACTTGTTCTTCTACCAATTTGATATGCACGATCTCATTCACGACCTTGTACAATCAGTCTCACAAGGAGAGAGCTGACAGTAGACTCTACAGGCACCAATGGCTTCTCTGAAAATGTCAGACATCTGATATTCTGGAAATTGGCCAAATGTTTCAACAACCTTGCAAAAAGTTGAACAAAGTGCGGACTATACAAGTAGTGTTTAAAGATATTGATGAATCCTTCCCTCCACACTTGCATTTCAAGATTCAAATATTCAAGTGGCGCTTAACTTAAACGTGATGTATCACTGGAAGGGCTGCCAACTTCCATTGGTTCCTTGAAGCATTTGAGAAAGCTGGACTTAAATGATAATGAAGGAATCACAGAACTCCCGGTTCAATTTGTAAGTTGCAGAGCTTGCAATCTTTTGGATCTTCAGGGATGTGTGAATCTTAAAGAGTTGCCTGGAGACATGAGCAAGTTGATCAGCCTCAGATTCATTGTTATAACCACAAAACAAACAAGTTTTCCAGAGAAAGGAGTGGGATACTCTGAAATCACTCTGATTTCTTGAAATTTGGGAAGTGTAGTAATTTAACCTCTTTGCCATGATACGAGTTATCTTGCGGCATTACGCACTCTGATGGTAACTGATTGTAAACAACTTGATTTGGTGATGGAAAACTATCAAGAAATTCCACGAGGCTCCAAAATTATTGGTGGAGTACTACGGATGGTGGCATTGCCTGAATGGTTTCAAGGGGCTGCAAACACTCCTACAAGTCTTGGTTATTGGGGAATGCGAGAATTTGGAGGCATTGCCTGGGTGGTTGACGAGTTTCACATCGCTTACAACGCTTTCCTCTCATCATGTCCCAAACTGTTGTCTCTGCCAGAGGGGATGCACCCCCGCCTCACTGCCTTAACACGACTTGAGATTAAAGATTGTCCAAAGATTTCTCATGTTCCAAATGTTTCTTTTGAGACGTAGTCCTCTTCATTACCTCGCTTTCTCAGGCTGCCCTGGGCTTTTATATCAAGCCTAATATTTTGTCGTTTCTCGACTTTGTTTGTATTTTGTTACCACCAAATTGTGTTAATTTATTATTGCACTTGATTTAAAACATGTACTTCTAAATAAAATGAAAGTCACATATAGAATTGTAGTTGTGGTTTTAATTTTTGTCTCGATTTGATTTCTTGGTGAATCTGGATTACGGACCGATTTCAAACATATTTTTATATTTTGTATGTGTTATAAATGTGAGGAAGTCAGAATTGGAATAACTCTCTTCCTTTAATATCCATTTCAAGTAAGTAAACATGCAATATATTAACATCAGCTTTTTATGCGTATCAAGTTAAAAATGGCAACAAAGGGAGTTGCACCTTGACTTACAAAACGTAACTACGTAAAAAAGCATCAGAGGAATACGGCATTCAATTAGGCAATATACAATGTCTCATTGTTAAGACTGCAATGGCAGAAGCTGACTACAAGCACATCGAAAGCTTACAACAATTATCAACTTATCGATTTTGAAGCCCAGAAGAACTACACAAATGCGATGCAGTGCTCTATATATACTAGGTCCAGAGAAGAAAATGCAGTCGGACGCTGAAAAAGATAGGCTTTATATATACTAGGTCCAGCTGACGAGAACTACCAAACATTAAGGGATCTGGGAAAAGAACTCCTCCAGCTGATTTTCTGTTACGACCACCAAGCTTTTGAGTAAAACTGCATTGGTCACATCAACTCCTGTTCCTGTCACCGATCTGCTGCACGGATCTGAAAGTAACCATCCAGGTTGTGTACAGTCCCATCTGCACAAGTCTACTTAAACCCAGGAAAAATAAACTCACTTCTGCTGTGCATTACACACCACCTCACTTGGCAAATAGCTTTAGAAGTTCAACGCCAGAGCAAAATAATTTAGCTACCAAGAAAGGGAAAGTAAGAGAGATTGTTGTGCATACCGCAATGTATCAATATATATGGAGGGTAGCAACTCATCAGATATATGGCATGTTATGTTGTAAGACTCTGAATTTGGACCTGCTATCCATTCATATACCACCATTGCCCAATGGTATCAATATATAAAATGTCACCTCTTTGCTCATTTGTACTTCCTTTGCACAATTTCCTTCCCTAAAACCCCCAAAGTTAAACTTCTGTTTCGTGAATACTGTGGGGGAACCAACTTTCTTTGACAGCAGTATAAATGTCAAAATGAAATTGTACAGTAGGGAAACATATGTTAATCCACTTTATAATATCCAACCGTAACCATGGGCACAGTTTCCATAGTACCAGTAATTTGATTTCCAAATAAAACTTGAATTAAATATAGGATAACACAAGATGTCTACAAGTTGGATTCATCTAGCTTACAAATCAACTGTAGTTTTATATATTCATGAAGAAACAACATAGGCTTCACTAGGATTTGGTCAATTCCCAGCATATTTTTAAGCACATAAATCTTTCTTTCTTTTTTTCATGCATACATTTTCATACATTTAGTCTGGTACAACAGCGCATATTTTGAATAATATACTTGCTCTAGAGTGCATATCTGGAGTAGGTCAAGTAACTAAGCTATGCTGTTTTCTGTAGCCAGCACTTGACACAGGGACTGTACAGATACCAAATGATGAGATGGTTGTAACACTTACAGTGAGAAAAGGCAGCAACCAAGGACAGCAAAGCGGCACCAAAAGAGCACCATCGGCATCCAAACAATATATGTCCTGCATGAAACAAATCATACATTACTTCATAAAACATATCCTACAATGACACTCCAAAAAATGCCACAGAGCCATTGACACCCATGATTTTCCAGGTTTCAAAGTAAATACTAAGCAGGCCATCCAAGCAGCTTTTCCACTGATCAAGGATAGCTCCTTCAAATTAATCATGCCAGAACTGACAACTGGTAAATTCCTAAACTGAAAATATCAAATGAAGCATCAAATTGAAATAGGGCTAATAGCTACATCTGATGAGATTTTAACCATAAATAAATATGGATACCAGCATAAAATGTCTCAATTTAAGCACAACAACCAATTCAACTAAAGCCATCCATCAAAGTTGATTTTGACATCCAAGATTCCTTTAAATTGTTATTTGGATCCTTAACAGTAGAACTACTTTCTAAGGTGACAATCACTTATTATTCTATAAGATTATGGCCTCAGGTAAATCCATTAAGTAATCAAATAACTGATACTCAGAGATGAGACTCTGGTTAAACTGATAAAATAGAAGCACTCCTGTAAGCAATAGGAATCGGCAGATTTGGCACACAACTAAACCACCTATTATATTAATGTGACAGACCATTCAGAACAAAACTGACATAACCGAGAAGTTCAACTAAAGAAACAGAATTGAGAAATAAAAACAACTACATTGACAATTCACTTGCCTTAATATAGTGTCAGATAGCTGCTTCGACACAACCGGTGCTGCATCAGCGGGCCTGCCAGGCCTAACAGTTGGAGAACAAATTGGTATGTGGGAAATCAATTGCTGAAAATATATAAAAGTTTTTGTGTGGACAACAGTTAACTAGAAGATAACAAAATCAAATATGGTTCAAAGAAGAAATACAACTTATCAAATTGTGCACGCTAACCTATGCAGCCTCTTTGGCCTGGTGACTTATCGAAGGGGTCATGACTTACTTTTATTGCAGCCAGCATTGTCTGAATCCAAAATACCATCAGTCACGAGACTATATACTTCGTTTATACATATAAAACAAACACAACTTGGTTAGATAGAGATAAGCAATTACAGTTGAACCAATCTTTACTAATGCTGACTCGTCAGCCGGATGCAACTGCCCCTACATTAAAAAATCCAGAAAGGGCTCAGTTTACATGGCTAAATAAATCTTGAGGGTTGCATAAACCAAGTTCAAACTAAATAAGGCATAGAGAATCCATGATATTGGTTCTAATATAGGCTTTAGCTAACCGAGGGCTGAAGAAGCCCTCTAGACTGGTGGTGTGACCTGCCATCAGGGCGTTGTAGATTTACCAAAATGACTCTCATAAATTTGTAAGAGGGAAATAGGCGTCTGAGTTATCTCGCCCATTTCGACAGCAAATCCCCAGAACCATCTGGAAGCCCCATTGTCTCTTCTTCTGTCTAGTTTTCTAACTATGCGTCTTACCTTACAGAAAAGTAAAGACTCAGACTTTCAACATAGAACCAAATTAACAATGCAACCACAACGACAAAAAAGAACACATTCATCGAATGTTTAAAACAAAGCTGCATTGAGAAACATAGTAAATATTGAGATTGCTTACAAAAACACTGAACTTTAGGAATGAAGATTGGGAGGGAGGGGAAGAAAAACTAAAATTGACAACCCCGTCTTCGAATTTCATTAAAAGGAACAAAACCCAGTAATGGAAAACAATTTGTAAGCTGCCCTCCACACCCCAAAGAGGAATTTGATGCCCCTGCTTACAATGAATGCAACATGGGTTGCTTTTCTTTTTGCTTTTTTTTTCTTCAGAGGAATGAAATTCAAAAACATACACCCACACCTGTATTCACACACAGCCCCCCTTGTTGTTTGTATGTTTCCAGTAGAACAAAAATAAATTAGAAATTGATACTGTAGAAAGAGCACACCCAAAAGCGTTTCCTTTTCTAGCATCCACGAAAACAGAAAATAAAATCCCCAGAAATAAAATCCCCGAAAGCGTTTCTGTGCATGTGTTTATCTCCTGAATTGGAAGCATGAGGAATTCAACAAAGAGATACAGACAGTGATCATACCTGCAGTGAAGCTTCAAATGTTCATGAGCTCAGAGAGAGAGGGATGAGGAGTGAGAAACAAAAAGAGTGGGGATTCTGGGGAAGGAAGGAGTAAGCGGTCAAATAAATGGGTTAGGTTTTATATGACCATACCCGTTTGAGCTACGGGCTTATATACCCTTCATGACCCGTTATCTGTCTTTTGGGTTTCCAAACTAAAAGTCGGGTAAGAGTGCTTCCATGTCTAGTTCCTCCTCGTCACCCTTTAATAAAATTTTTGAGCTCGGGTGTTTTTTCAATCTAGTGTATTTCGGGTTTACCGTCTCAGTTGTTGACCAGTGAACTTTACCTTTTGGCTGTGTTGGGTTTACTATTTTTTATTACATATATTATCTATATTAAGAAATATGGGGCTGACGAATTTTGAAATGCAATTTAACTAATCATAATAATTTATTTCAATTCGCATTCTGGGCGAGAATCGAACTAGACCTTCATTTACAAACGAATAAATACCACTGTATCGTATACTAAATAACAACATCTACGTATTTATTGAAATTTTATTTTTCTCCAAACTTTAATTCTTGCTTTAATTTAAAACTTATCTTTTGTTTCTAATGAAAATATAGATTTAACTAGAGAGAGAAACCACACCAAAAAAAGCAAAGTCAGACTGCTTCACTTAAAGTCCCATTTCTTCTCTTCTTTATATTTGAAGCAGGCAACACTGCTTAGCAGTGTGCTTTGCTTTCTTTTCGTTCGCGTAGCCTTTTGGCAAGAGTGCAGTGTTCTGGTTATATCGAGTCGCCCTGGCCGGTCCCGAACCTTTCTATTTGGCTACCGATCCAATGTGCTCACCCTATCCCTTCCTGAGGGATGTTCCTCGCGAGGCCCAGTTGTTTTTTGATATTTGTCAAAGGTGCCACCATTAGCTCTCAATAGAAAGATGTAAGAGCCACAGATACTTTGCGCCACAAGTAATATGACTCGTTCCACTGATTACGCCTTATATATAGATATATATATATATATATATATATATGAACTGCTAGGGTCTGTTGTTTGCCTTATGCCCATTAAGGACTTTTATTCTCTTGGATGTTATAATGTAGATAGTTCGAGATGGGATTTCAGATAACTTGTTATAGCCAAGAACCTCCCACGCTCAAACGTACATAAAAGTAAAAACAGATAAGGAAAGCCGTATGTAAAGACTGTAAGTAAAAAAGCCGAATATAAAGACTCGAATGTGTAAAAGCTTCTAATATAAAGACCGAATATAAAGACTTTTAATCAAGCGCTAATTAACCGAATCTAAAAGACATCAAATGAAGATAAGATCAATTTTATTACATTTCATGTTCATCAAAGCCCGAGTAATAGTTCCGTTCTGACGGGTATTGTTCCACGGATGGCTCATTAAGCTCCATCAGAAGGGCTTAGATAATCGGTTCCTAAGGAAAACAACCAAAGGACCCTCCGGTCCAAGATTCCAATCGATACTATCGCCAAGTTGGTTAGATAGCAGAGCAAAACACTACTCCGCGTGGGGAGTTTTGGATATATGATCCCGGGTAAATCGGGTCTGGAACTTCTCGTAGTCGCGATCTACACAAATAGTGCGACGAGAGTTTCGATAAAGATAAAGATCTTTTATCTCGTGGAAAGAGCTTCGAGGGGTTTCCTAGGTTTCTTCCTTAGTTTGAACGTGCGTAGTCCCGTTTTTTGCTTGGCTCAGTGGTCCCCTGCCTTCCGCCTTGCTTCCTTTATGAGCAAAACCAATGTGAAAGTTAAATCAACTCGAGACGCACAGACTCAACCTAATTCCACTCTACATTGGAAAGATAAGATAACATTAATTAACTATCCACTCTGCAAATACCCAAAATATCTTGGTATAAGTTTGGCCTAATTTCACAATAACCCCACATAACGCCATAATTCGCTTTAGACCAAAATATAGATAAACATGACAATTTTGAGTGTAAACACTTTCAATTGGCGAACTTCGTCACTCTCAAATAGGGATTTTTAAGTTTTTATGCTTCCAAATTTCGCTTCCGAATCCTTGTGCAAGGAAGTAGACTGGGCAATAATATGCCTCTACCATGCAATAAGTATCGAATATAACACAAATATAAATACGCTCTCGTCATCCATGAGTCAAATCCGAGACTTCTTTTACAAGAAGATAAAAACTACTAAATCGTAAGATTAATTGGTATAAGAGTTAAATTTTGGTCAAGTTTGAAAATTTCTAAAATGTAGTTTGCCCTAATTGACGAGTCTAGTATTTTTCTTACATGATCACCCACCACGTCACATAGGTTACTATCCATCTTTTCTACGAGGAGGAGGAGAGAGGGGGAAATGATTGCAGACAATGCAGAAAGATTCATTTACCATGGAAGATCAAACACCCCCTTTTCTATATCGAGATTGTTAAAGTTTCTCTTAAAACTAAAAATAAGCAAATTTCTTGCTTCTTGTTCATTTTGCATTTATTAATCTGTTTCATTGCATGAAAAAAATTATGGTGAATTAGGCCTTTCTCTAACCTAGTTATAAATTCATATTTTTTTTCCTGTCTTTAATCTAGATTAGAATATTAATATTACTTGTAATAAAGAAAATAGGTAAAGTTAATTGACTAGAGGGACCACTTTGGGTAAGAATCTGTAACTTAAGTGGTACTAATACGTGTCAATTTTTAAAAGAGAGGAATTCAATATGTTACTGAGCTCCAAACTGGGGGTTCCTCCAACTGTAATTAATCCCTTCAAAATCTTAAACCCTACTATCTCTTTTGAGCTCCTCTCAGAGAGACAGAGAGAGAGCAATTCGATAACATGGCGTGCAGTGCTTCAGGTTGCCAGTCAAATTGCTACAAAAACCCAACAAGAAGAGGAAGAAGAAGATGTTAAGGACATCAACAACAACAATTCCAATTCAATTTCTACAAACACTAGATACAACAATAGCAGCAGCAGCAGTTTGTGCCTGGGCGTAAGGCCAATCAACCCATCTCCTCCAACACCGACGGTGGCGGCGGCGACGATGCGCGCTTGCAACTGATTGCTTCCGCGGAAATCTCTTCGGGAAGTTCAGGTTCGCTGTCACCTCCAACGCCATGATTTCTCCTACTGATAATGTCCTCGTCGCCTTCTCTGGCGGCTCTTCCAGGTCCCTCTCTTTCATCTGGATCAATCTGGAACGTCCCATTGGTTCGATTTAACTGTAATTTTTCTTCATGTAGTAAGAAAATCGAGTAGTTTGATTAATTTATGGATACCTCTTTTGCGAAATGAGTCGAATTATATGTATGTGTGTTATGAATTCTTGGCATGAGATGGATTACAAAAAAATGCATCTTTGGGAATTCGAAAGATATAATTTTAGTTACGGGTTTATTGAAATTTGGAAATGTTATTTTTTGGTTCCAGGGTTGCTTGCAGTTTATACATGAGATGCATAATAAAGCGCTGAAGAATTTTTGATGCGTAGATAGGTCGTTGCCAGTTTCGGGTTGGGGTGGCATTTGTTGATGAGAGTTCTGTTATCATGTCCCGCTCTGTGAGACGGAGAAAGAAATTGGAAGATCTTAGGCTATCAGAAAGATTCCAGATTTCCCACCAACAAAAAGAATTGTATGTTGTACCACCTGAAAGTGTGTACTTTCAGATTCTGTGATGGAAGGGTGAGATTAAATCAGTTACTCGATGCTGTTCCTGATGCTACTGGGAAAGAAGATCTTTACTTCACATGCGGATGTTGGCATTGCAAAAAGGTTGCGAATTTTATATAAATTTCAATTGAAAAATTACAATGAAGGGCATCATAGTGAATTCATGCAGAATGTTTTGTTTTGTTTGAAGGTTGCCTCTGAAAAGGGATACAACAGACTTGTGCTTGGATCATGCATATCGAGGATTGCTTGCCATGTTATTACAGCCACTGTCAAGGTTTGTGCTTTTATGCCTTAAGTTGATGCCCATTTCCTCTGAAATTAAAATTACTTCTGTTACTGATCAATGTATTGGATTCTTATAGGAATTCACATGATACTGGTAATGAATCTTTGTGGATTATATATGCGTTGTCCTTCTCTTCTCAGAAAAAAAAAATATTTATGCATTGTCCTTCACTTGCATTTTATTTGATAATTAGGTCTGTTCCCATCAAAATGGCTTTAAAACAAATAATAACTGGTAATCCTGTACATAGCTAAAAAATTACAGATGGAGTGGACGAGATGGCCACAACTAACCTAGCAAGACATCATCTCAGAGACTAGATAATAATTGTGTGGCATTAAGTAGTAACCTTTATGTGATGCCTTCTTTTTCTTGGAAACGGTGTTCATAGTGCATAAATAATTCCATTTGATTCAGCTTTTTGTCCACTAAAGTAGGAAGGTTGCATGATTTTGGAATGAAAGACCGTTTCTATCAATGCTATATCCTATATATTAGTTTTTGTTGAAGTGTTATGCTGAAATTTGAAAGAAATTTTGATCTTATAGTTTCTTTCAACAGGGCCAAGGATATTCTTACCCAGCCGATACAATATGTTGATGCAAGGTGGGAGAGATCCCAGTGTTACTCCTCTTCGTGATTGTCTGCACGAGCCTGACCATGCTTTGCCTCCTTTGATGGGTTTGTAATTTATGCCACTGTATAGCTTGAGATAGAATTTTGTTATCCTTACTGAAATGTGTCTGATCTTCACTTTGCCAGGCAGCTTAAAACTTTCATGGAGTTTTTAGGAGAAGTCCTAGTACTGGGATAAATGGCTTGGTCTCATCATTTGTGACACTTTTGCAGGTAGAAAATGCACAGTTTTCCTTACGATTTATGAGTGATCAAAGATATTTGTTAGAGAATGGGTTGCATGAGCTTTTAGAAAGAACAACTTGCTAGTAGAGTTTAGTATGTACTTGTAGAGCAATTATTGTTTTGTTGTTCAACAAAATTGGGCGGGTACAATTAAGCAAGGGTTAATCATTGTTTAGTAAGGAAGATTTAGAAAAGGTATTTCCAATTCCTTTGGAAAAGTTGACAAGGTTGGTTTAAAGCTTTCTTAAATAGCTAATTTTTTTTTTCTGGTTACAAAATAATGACACTTTCAAATTATGATTTTTGTTTAAATATCATACTACAAGAAAAAGTATCCTTTATAGAAGCACATAAAGAGCCGGTTGTGAACTAGCTGTTATACCTTGGAAGTTAGTTTCAAACATATCTGATGGGAAAGTCTGATTGACTCTTATGTCCAGGAAGAAAACTGGGCTCCCGAGAGTGCACAATTGTGAGAACAGCTGGAAAGCTTATCCCATTTCCCATTTCAACGGAATTCAAGATTAATGACTCTAATGTTCCTTTACAAATCCCAAGGCTACTTAAGAGATATAACCTTAAACCTAATGAATCTTTTCCTCTGAGTCATTCTGCCTATCTGCAATAGCCCACTCAGCCGATCGGACTTGCTAAGTTTGAAGAATCTTGAGGACCACAAAATAAGTTTTGCCTGTTTGAGCTGCCAGTTTCAGATACTTCCCAAGACCCCCTCAACAATAAATCAATTTAATACACTTTTACCTGAGCAACTGGTTGCTCGAGCAAAGCATGACAATCTTGACCATTTCAGTGTCCTCAGGGTGAGAATAGTAGACTTATTAATCATGCATGATGCTTTGCTGATGGCTTGAATCAATTTTCATTATTCCGTAGATGCACATTTATGGCACTGGGTTTAATGCACATGCACAATGGGTTGCTCAAAACAAGAAATGCATAGTACTACTAAATGAACTTAAAATTAATTATTTCTTTGTCATTTTATCGGCTTCTGTTGGTTTTGTACGGCACGTTGTGTAGCTGAAGAGGAAATAAAATCAAAACGAGAAGTCTTTACTGTCATCTTTAATTCAGCCTTCATGTTTTCTTTCAGGAAACAAATACAAGATTGCTTGCTCTGAGAAGGTGAAGATGAGACTCGAGCGACTCGCCCATGCCTGGGATCTCATTTTATAAAGGTGGTGAAAGATTTGGTTGGTCAGGTTGTTTCTAAAGAATAGCGGACATGTCATGCCGACAACAGTCGCAGAACTGTAGGTATCAATTGAATGAAGGTGTTTGGTTAACTTGTGATGTCCAACATGATTTGTTATAATTGATTTCTTTGTGCAGTTGATGGCCTGCATCACAAGTTTGAAAGTCGAGCTTCGTTCTTTGAGATTTTTGTGTTGATGGTTTTGCGAATTATTCAGTTGTTTGTGATTGATAACAAAGCAAGAAACAAAATGAGACCGGCATAGGCCTGTTTCATCAGAATTGTACAATAAACAGTCATTACTTTGATTTTCGGCGAGATTTTCAATCACTTTCATCATGACACGTGTTATTTTATATTAAAAATCTCATATCAGATTGTAGGAAAAATAAATATTGAGTTGTGGTGAGGAATGAAGAAGATGGTTGGGGGTATTTATAAAAAAAATGATTTCCCACTTTTATTTTATTTATTTTTTGTTTTTAACAGTCGGATTAATCTTGACATTTTGTTTTATTTTTATTTTTAAATCCAACGCATCAGATTGTGCCACGTGACATAACAAGAATAAAAATTACTGTTGAAAATCAACGGTTGATCATTTAGCCGTCGGTAATTTATTAATTATGAGTCTTTCTTTATAATTGTTGACCTTTTTAAAAGCATATTAAGAAACCAGACTCCATTAATACCTTTGGCTAAGAGTTTTCTCACCTCATCAAGCAGAAGAAGAGCGCCGAGCTTGCATTTCCTTCTGGCAGCCAAACTTCATTGAAAAGCTCTGGCTCCATTGCTTCCGAGGAGATTTGCTTGGCATGTGGGGCGTTAAGGCGGATCTGCAGAAGCCGGGCGCACCATGTCCAATTATCAAAGACGTTCTCTGGATGCCCAAGAGAAGCAAGCACGTAACAAGGAGCTGCGCAGTTGGCTGCAACAACTTAAAGATGTGTTCCTTGATGCGGAGGATCTGTTGGACGAGTTTGAGTGCGAAGCTTTGCGGAAGACAAGTGGTTCAGACTGTGGCACGACTCAAAGGTACGCCTGCTTTCTTTTCCCGCTCTAATCCAGTTGCATTCCGCTTCAGAGTAGGTCATGGAATTAAGGAGATAAGAGAGAGATTGCATGAGCTTAAAGATGATAAGAATTTTGCTGACTCGCACTCTTCATCATCTTGTCCGTGCTTCAGAGGTTATTGGTAGAGACGCGGACAAAAACAAAATTGTCGATCTCCTAGTGGAACAAGGTGATGATCATGATCTTGCCAAGGAGTGTGAATGTGGGAATGCCCTGTTATTCCAATAGTAGAATCGAGGTTTAGGGAAGACCACACTTGCCAAGTTGGTGTACAACGATGAGATGGTCGTTCGGCTCTGACTTAAGGATGTGGCAGCATGTGGACTGGACTTTGATGTTACTAGATTGACAAAAGAAATTCTCGGTTCTGCTTTCTTGGGTACAAAGATCAGTGAAGGGTTGTCTCTTGACCAATTGCAAGAACAACTACGAGACGATTTAAAGGAGGTGAAATTTCGCTTGTCTTGGATGATGTGGAACGACCTAACGCTTTCAAATGGAGCGAGTTGAGATTTGTTGATAGAGGGGGCCAAGGCAGGAACAAAGATTTTGTGACTACGAAATATCTCGGTTGCTTCAATCATGGCACGGTTGGAACACACCTAAATTTGGAAGTTCTCGGTTTGAGGATTGTTTGTCTTTGTTTGTAAAATGTATTTGAAGAGGGACATGACAAACAACATCCAAACCTCACGAAATTGGAAAGATATCGTAAGAAAGTGTGAGGTGTCTCTTAGCAGTGAAAACTTTAGGGAGTCAACTTTACTCAAAGACTCGATGATGTGAATGGAGATTGATTAGGAGATTCTGAGATATGGGAATTAGAACGTACAGAGAGCTGGAATACATTTTACCCGCTTTGAGGTTGAGTTATAGTCAATTGCCCGCTCATTTGAAAAAATGCCTTGCTTACTGTTCATATCTTCCAAAGAATTACATTGAATTTAAGAGCAGTGACTTGATCTGTCATTGATGGCACATGGAATCCCTCGAATCTGGTGAGTATGGCAATATGGGAGTTGGAAGATGCTAAGAGCTCATTTCAAACAGTTATGGGACAGATCTTTCTTTCAAAATGTTACTGACATTTGTTCTTCTACCAATTTGATATGCACGATCTCATTCACGACCTTGTACAATCAGTCTCACAAGGAGAGAGTTTTACAGTAGACTCTTACAGGCACCAATGGCATCTCTGAAATGCTGTGGACATCTGATATTCTGAAATTGGCCAAAATGTTTCAACAACCTTGCAAAAAGTTGAACAAAGTGACTATTAAGTAGTGTTTAAAGATATTGATGAATCCTTCTCCACACTTGCATTTCAAGATTCAAATATTCTGCGGGTGCTTCACTTAGGCAATGTATCACTGGAAGGGTTGCTGAACTCCATTGGTTCTTGAAGCATTTGAGAAGGCTGGACTTAAGTGATAAGGAAGGGAATCACGGAACTCCCCAATTCAATTTGTAAGTTGCAGAGCTTGCAAACTTTGAGTCTTGCTGGATGTGTGAATCTTAAAGACTTGCCAAGAGACATGAGCAAGTTGATCAGCTCAGATTCATTATTATAACCACAAAACAAACAAGGTTTCTGAGAATGGAGTGGATGCTTGATATCACTTCGATTTCCTTTATATTCAAAGGTGTAGTAATTTAACATCTGTCATATGGATACGAGTTATCTGCAGCATTACGTGCACTCTGATAGTAACCAATTGTAAACAACTTGATTTGGTGATGGAAAACTACTAAGAAATTCCACTGAGGCTCCAAAAATTGATTATTGCTGGAGTACTACGGATGGTGTCATTGCCTGAATGGTTTCAAGGCTGCAAACACCCTACAAACTTGGCAATTGGGGATTGTGAGAATTTGGAGGCATTGCCTGGGTGGTTGACGAGTTTCATATCGCTTACAACGCTTGTCCTCTCATCATGTCCCAAACTGTTGTCTCTGCCAGAGGGGATGCACCTGCCTCACTGCCTTAACACGACTTATAACTGAAGATTGTCCTGATCTGGAGAGGAGATGCCAGCGCTGATACAGGAGAAGATTGGCCAAAGATTTCATGTCTCCAAATGTTATTTAAACATGTATTTCTAAATAAATGAAAGTCATATAGAATTGTAGTTGTTTTAATTTTCGTCTGGATTAGGGACTGGATTTCAAATATATTTTTATATTTTGTATGTGTTGGTAAATGAGAGGAAGTCAGGAATTGAAATAACTCTTTCTTTTAATATTCATTCCAAGTAAGTAAACATACAATATAATTAACACGCTTTTATGTGATCAAGTTAAAAATGGCAACAAAGAGAGTAACACTTTGGATCGCATAAAAACGAAACGATGTAAAAGTATCAGAGGAATACAGCATTCAATTAGGCACATACAACGCCGTCTCATTGTTAAGACTACTAGCGGTTCTTAATGGCAGAGGGGGATTTCTTTAGTTTTCGGCTAACCACACGGCACAAGCTGACCACAAGCATAAAAACGAAACAAAGGGAGTTCCAAGAATTGACAATCCTAAAATCAAGAATCAGATACTTCTTAAGAATTAGATAATGGGAATTTATATAAAAATTATTCTCTTCAGTCTAAACAGGACTAACAATCGCACAGCTATTACAAGAAGCATGAGCTTGGCATGAACTGAACTGCAAGTATCAGAGGAATTCAGCACTTATCCTGCGCAACAATAGGTTGATAGATAGGAGGTTGATGAAGCCAATTGCTTAAGAGAATCTTTCATGTGTCTTCTTATCAGACGCAAGGAAACGAAGGAATATTGTGAATTTGGACCTCCTATGCATTCATATAAAGTTCACAAGATCAAAGTCTCGATAACTCACAACATAACATCCAAAGTATCATGAGAAATTTCCCTAAAAATACAAAACACACAAGTGATGAAGATTTTGGAATTCAGAAAAGGTCTGAAATGCAAGACTCGAATCCAAATCCAAATTTCAGAAAAGGTCTGAAATTTCTAAATTCATTTAAAATGACACATAAAACATAAATTTCAAGAAAAACAGGCAGTTGCAGAAATGAAGACCATTTGGGCGGATCGTGAGAGACTTTACATGTGTCAAGTGTGGTGACTGGTTAACCTGCTATGTGCATTTTATTTCTTAATTTTATTAAACAAAATAAAAAAAGTCCTCACTTATGCACCGCACCCAAGAACTAATTCCAAACACGGAGAGATTTTTCAAGTACTATATTCAAGTAGCTGTCCACATGTCATAATACAAGTAAAAGAAATAA
Organism: Gillenia trifoliata; assembly: GCA_018257905.1. Taxonomy (NCBI): domain Eukaryota; kingdom Viridiplantae; phylum Streptophyta; class Magnoliopsida; order Rosales; family Rosaceae; genus Gillenia; species Gillenia trifoliata. The sequence continues at coordinate 21,737,518 of CM031084.1, read as the reverse complement.
TATATTTTTCGCGCCCCTAACTTATTTTATGACATAAAGTACCCACTTGAATACCAGGAACTTGGAAAAATTTCTCCTGGCCTGATGTAGTATGGCAACTCCAGCCAGAACCCTAACCATGGTCGTAGCCAGACCAATTTGCATCTCTTAAAGTAGTTGAAGCATTGGAAAATGCTGGTGAATGGTTGCATATTTCTGTGCTGACTATGTACAAATATTTGATCGGCTTCTGTTGGTCTTGTATGGTGGCATCAGTTACCTATATTGTTGTGTAGCTGAAGAGAAATAAACCAAAACGAAAGTCTACTGTCATTTTAATTCAGCCTTTTTTATGTTTCCTTTGGGAACAAAATACAACACTGCTTTCTCTCAGAAGGTGAAGATGAGACTTGAGCCGACTCCGCCAATGCCTGGGATCTCATTTTGATAAATAGTGAAAGATTTGGTTGGTCACATCGTTTCTAAAGGATAGCGGACTTGTGATGCCAACAACAATCACAGGTTCAGTGAGATTGAAGGTGCTTCAGATTGAAGGTGTTCAATTAGATATTAAAGTTTGTTAGCGTGGTATTCCAATCGACTGCCAATTACCCCTTAACTAGAACAAGACAACCAAATAACTTCTGCCTCTAGAATTAAGAGAATTTCTTCCAAATTTGCTTCTAGCTGGTGTCTTGTGAGAGGTACAGACACAATTTCTGCGCCTACCTCTACTTCTTCGTGTAAAGTCAAAGTAGGGCAACAATTGAAAAGGATTACTAAGCATTGGGACACGTAGAGCAAAGATCGATGTGAAGTTGGACACGAAAATGTGTCTCATGTTTCTCACATGACACCACTAAACGGAAATTTGGATGAAATTCTTCCAAATTCAACGACTGCGACGTTATCGTTTTATACAAGGGGTAAACGGAAAGAATAATAGTTTGAGGGGTAATCGGCAGCTCTTGTGATAGTTTGGAGGTAATTGGCAGTTTATCTTTCCAATCTACTAATTCTGGAATCCTGACGATTTCACACGATCATCAAACTATATAAAAGTATCAGAGGAATTCAGCACTTACCCTGCGCAACAATAGGTTGATAGAGAGGAGGTTGATGAAGCCAATTGCCAAGAGAATCTTCAAGTGTGTCTTCATCGACGCAAAGAAATGAAGGAATATCGGGGCATGCACTATCCGACCCGCACCGCATTACCCGCAATGGTATCAATATATATAGAGGGTAGCAAACTCATCAGATATATCACATGTTATGTTGCAAGAGTCTGAATTTGGACATCCTATGCATTCATATAAAATTTCACCAGATCAAAGCCTCGATAACTCACAACATAACATCCAAAGATTTCATTTAAATTTCCATATAAATGCAAACACACAAGTGATGAAGTACCTTCCTTTGGTTCAGAAAAGGTCTGAAAATGTGGGCGGATAGTTTCTGACATAGCTTGCTAAAGGGCAAGGAAATGCAAGACTCGAATCCAAATCCCAAACTAAATGCGTTGCGGGTGTGTCACCTCCGCCTTTTTTCTGTACGCAAATGACATGATAATCCCACAGAACAATCCCATCTGCTCGATTGCTGGCCTTCTGATGCCACAACGGGATCTACAATCGATTTTATTTACACCACAACAAACTCTAAACTCATTGAAAACAAGACACATAAAACATAAATTTTCAGACAAAGCAGCCAGTTGGGTAACATGGGCACAAAAAACAGCCAGTAGGCAACTTAATTTGGTGGTGGAAACTATCAAGTCATTCCACTAAGGCTTCAAAAATTGTGTCGGTGGAGTACCACGGATGGTGGCATTGCCTGAATGGTTTCAAGGAGCCGCAAACACCCTACAACTCTTGGTTATTGGGCCTGTGAGAATTAGAGGCTTTACCTGGTGGGTTGACGAGTTTCACATCACTTAGAATCCTTGTCTTCAAATCATGTCTGAAACTGTTGTCTCTGCCAGAGGGGATGCACCACGTCACTGCCTTAACACGACTTATACGATCATGATTGTCCTGACCTGAAAGGAGATGCAAGCAACACTGGAGAAGATTGGTCAAAGATGTCTCATGTTCCACATATTTCCATTAATGAAGTCCTTCATCCAGATTTGATGGTGATGAATTTCTCGTCATGTCCTCATGTCTGCTATCTTCAATGGCGCCTCTTGTTTCCTCTGCTGTCTTTGTTTTATCTTGTCTAAACTTAGCTTCCTTGTTTTGTTGGCCTTGAGTTTGGATAATGTGGTTTCTCTCCGCCAAATTTTTTGCCATAGTTGATGTTGTTGCATTTAATTAGGCATGGCAAAGCCTGGGTTAAAACTCCAGGTGCGTGCGCAGTGCAGCTTTCTTTCAAAATAAATTCACTTCCTGTTGTACATTTCTTACCAAACTTACTTAGCAAATAGCTTTTAGAAGTTCAATGTCAGCCCAAACCATGAGTAATTCTTAAGTGAATGCTCTGTCATTATGCTGCTATCGAATTTGACGTTGTTCCACCACTAAATCGTATTTCTCCGCTGCGTCACTGTGTGATTGGGTGAAATGGTCAAATCAAAAAAATATTAGACCGTAATGTTGGTTCGTAACAACTCGAAAATAAATATTGCTTTAAACAAAAATAAATAGGAAAACAACACATAAACAGTGTAACTTGGGATAATATCTAAACTTGGTGTGGTTATAGATCGATGTTCCTCAGTCCCTTTGTCAACCGTTTTCCCCTTGTATTACCTTTACCAACTTCAGAATCAGAACCGCCAGTAAACTTCATCTCCCTTGTATTCCACTGCACATATGAATCTTGATCATAATATGGCTGAGCTTGCGTCTCCGTTAGCAGCTCAGCCTCCATTGCTTCAGAGGAGATTTTGGCTTGGCATGGGGTTATAGCTGATCTGTGGTAGAGGCTATGGGCGGTGTGTAACTGTCACCATCAAAGCATGCTCCCTTTGATGCTGAAGAGAAGCAAAGCACGTGCAACAAGGAGCGCTGAGTAGTTGGCTGCACAAAGTACAACTTCAAGATGGTTTCTTGGATACTGAGGATCTGTTAGCCACGGGAGTGCGAAGCTTATGAAGGCAAGTGGTTCGTGGCTGTGGCACGACTCTCGAAAGGTGTTGATTCTTGTCCCACTCTAATCCAATCGCATTCCGCTTGAGGAGTAGGTCATGAAATCAAGGAGAGGCAGAGATTATGTTTAAAGATTATAAGTCTTTGATGATCTTCGCGACCCACTCCTTGTCCGTGCTTCGAGGTTAGTTGGTAGAGAGACAGGACAAAATAAAGTTGTCGATCTTCTAATGATCAAAGGTGATGGAAACTCAGTGGTCTGGAAATGTCTCTGTTATTCCTAGCCGCGAGAATTGAGTTCTAGTGGAAGACCACACCTCTACAAGTTGGTGTACAACGATGGAGAGTCGTTAGGAAACTTCAAAAATTAAGGATGGCAGCATGTGTCTGTCGACTTATATTACAAGAACTACGTGACGCTTTCTTTAAGAATTTCTGCTAGGCCTGGGCACGGTTCGGGAATGGTACTGGAACCGAAACCGAAATTTTAGTTCGGTACGGTACGATTCGTATTCCTTATCTCCTTAAGCTCATAGTCTTTCCTTTTATCTCCTTTATTTATGGCATACTCCTCAATCTAAAATGCAAACTGATTAGAGCAAAGAAAGCTATAAATATAAAATGGATTATTTGGTGAAAACAGCAGAGAAAGAATGGAGCAGTGAAGAAGAATGAAGAGGCTAGTGGTTTGCTTTGTAAACAGTTAAATCTCAGAATGAACAAGAGTTTGTTATACCAGCATATATTTTTGCCATAATCTTTTATGAAGCAATGTCTTAAGAAAGAAGGGTCAATCAAAGCATGGATAGAAGATGGAAGTTCAGAGTCCTCCACTGGATCGTGATTGACCAGAAAGACATTAATCAAGCATCTCAGACTATGAAGAAGAACTTTTTTCTCATGGGAGAACATCAGTGATATTACCCATGCCTTTACCTATTGGTCTTACCTCACCAGCCTCAAAGACTGATAGAGAAGCATTCTCGCTTATGACGGCCCCGCCTGCCCTGGTATAAACAAGGGAGATCTCAAGATGAGTGATCAAAATAATAAAAATAACTTTGTTCTGCAAAGAAACCTCTGAGAAATCCTCAAAGTTCTTTCCAGAGGAGCATACTTCTGCCTTCATCATTTGTTTCATTCACAACATTTGAGGAAAGCTGTGACTTTGAGAATCAAAGACTATAATCCCTTAGATCATACATCCTGGGCCATAGTATCGATTAGAAATCTTAGACCAAGGTGTCTTTGATTATTTCCTTTTGTAAGGAACCAGCTTTGAAAACCTTGCTCGGGGTAGGGGTTTTCACAGCTTCTTTAGGAATCTTAACTTTTAAGACCTCCTCTGTGCGCGTCAACCTCTCCTTTACTGGTTTGGGAACCCATTTCCTGGATTCCGATGCTCCTACCGATCCTCTGGATTGTTGGGGGCCTTCGTTCTGGGCTTTCTTTCTGATGCCCCCAATCCGATCGAATATATTACTCCTTGGTAGTGGCTCCCTGGGACTGTGAGGACCATAATTCTTGACTGGACTCTTCATCGCCTGAAGTCTCAGTCCTTCTCTTCTTCTGACCAAGTCCTGGTCAATAACAGCTCCTGGAGCAGGTATCTGGAGTTCGCACTCGTACTTGCACTTATTGCACAGTACGACTCCACCTTGTATGTAAGCCTTTGGTCTATCGGGTTGAGATTCAATTTTCACATCCCGATGACTGCTTGCAACTGCCTTTCTCTTGTTCAGGTCCAGTGTTTCCTTCATTTGGCAACTTCTTGGCTAGTTTTGGTTGACCATGTTGATCGGGACCTCAGGGAAAGGCTCTGTGTCTATCACCATGTTGGCTTGGGGCTTCTCCAAGACCAACTTCCCTTTGTTTATCATCTCTTGGATCCAATCTCTGAACGCCACGCAATTGACGATATTGTGATTCCAAGAGCAATGGGGCTTGTAGTACTTCTTTCCCTTAAGCTCCTCAGGCTTGGCATCCTCTTCGAGGGGTCCAACCTGATACATGCAAAAGGCTTCGAACACAGTCATAACCCATTTGTTTCACAGGCACCGCTTGGCAATTATCAAAAGATGTGTTTCTTGGTTAAAACAGTTGATCATTCTCAAAAATAAATCTGAATGGTCCATTTAATTTTCAGAACAAGTACAACTCTTCATTTAGAGTTGTGACCCAAACCAAGAGACAAGACTAAATGTGATATACCTATTCGAAGAGGCACAATAACCTCTATAAATAGAGGGACCATATGGGCACATTTAATCATCGAATTTTTTCTTTCCTTCCCTTCTTCCAGTTTCTAACTAAATCCTTTCCATATAATTACATTATTTTCTTACATATAAAAATCTCTAGTAATTAAATATCTGCAGATTAATTACTAGTTATATCTTGAGTGTTCTTGTTTATCTTTTTGAGTGTTTGGTTCAACTTTGATAGTGCAAAACATTGTTGAACATCGGAGTGAGTCTGGGCTTCATTGTATCCACAAGGCATATTTGCAATTCCTTTTTGCACACAAGTAGTGGGACCAAATAGTGTCTGAAAGATAGTGTATTTATATGAGCCTTGAAGCAACCTATCTTTCATCCTTCTTTCTAGCCATTACCCACATATTATCTAACAATTTTCATACACTATTTTGTTACTATGGCTATGGTAACTATGAAGGATTTTACTACAAATTTCGTGAAGCTTGAGAGGTTCGATGGAGGCAACTTTCGAAGGTGGCAAAAGAAGTTACATTTTCTTCTCACAAGCCTTAAAGTGGTGTAATGTGCTTACTACTCCAAGACCAACGGAAACTGAAGGAGAGACTATCGCCGCCCAACGTGAGCTTGCATGGCTATTGTAAGGTTACCGGAACAAAAAATTAAGAAGTTGGGACCAAGGGCAATAGAATGCATATTCTTGGGATATGCGGAACATAGCAAAGGCTTTAGGTTTCTTGTCATAGAACCCAATTATTCAATTGGGGTCAATACCCTAATCGAATCTAGAGATGCTCAATTTTATAAGGATAGATTCAAATATATTCTTAGAGAAGTTAAAGACGTGGTGAAGGTTCAACCTCGAAATGAGGACATTGAACCTATCTTGACTAATCCACCTAGTACTAGTGAAGAACCTAGTGAGCCTAGAAGAAGTAAAAGGAGAAGGATTGAAAAATATTTTATCACTTTGATTCTAAACCGGTTTTAACACCTTATGATCTTAACCCAATCTCATTACATTGAGAAAATACTTAAAATGTTTTATCACTTTGATTCTAAACCGGTTTTAACACCTTATGATCATAATATCAAATTATACTCTAATAATGGTAGAGGTGTAAACCAATTGGAATATTCTAGAGTGATTGGTTGCTTAATTTATGCAATGACTTGTACTAGGCTGGATATTGCTTTTTCAGTTACTAAACTTAGTAGGTTTACTAGTAATCCTAGTCAATGCATTGGGATGCAATCTCTAGAATATTAAAGTATCTTAAAGGTACTTTGGACTATGGAATTTGGTATGGTGGTTATCCTACGGTTTTGGAAGGATACACGGATGCCAATTGGAGAATGATTTTGAAGATCATAAATCCACTACCGGCTGGATTTTTACACTTGGTGGAGGAGCCATCTTTTGGGCCTCAAAGAAGCAAACATGCATATCAAATTCCACCATGGCAGCCGAGTTCATAGCCTTAGCTTCTTGTAGTAAGGAAACATAATGGATAAGAAATTTGTTGATAGAGATTCCAATTTGGCCTAAGCCAATGCCTCCTATCTCTATACACTGTGATAGTCAAGCAACGCTATCAAAAGCTTATTGCCAAGTATATAATGGCAAATCTAGGCACATTGGCCTAAGACATAGTTCAGTGAGGCAAATGATAGGTGATGGGGTTATTACCATTAACTATGGGAAATCAAGTCAAAACCTAGCGGATCCATTGACTAAATGACTTGCAAGGGATATGATGTTTAAGACATCAAAAGGGATGGGGTTAAAGTCCACTTCTTAAATCACCAATGATGGAAACTCAATTCAACACTTGAAACATCAAGTCCCTTGAATTCAATGAGCTAAGTAAATCATATGAATGTGATTGCAAGCACTAAGTGATTTTCATATAATGAAAACACTATTTATTTTTCCATCGAAGGTAATAGTGCTTGGTACCTGTAATGTATGAGGAGGTTGAGAAATGGCTCTTAGTAGTCATGATTGAAAGTACTATAGCTACAGGGGTACTACATGTCTATCTATATGAGTGTGAGGGTGGTGCCACCTTCTATGCGACTTGGGCTAGTCTCTAGAGCACTCATGAAAATGGATATAGACACAAGGCCAATCCACGTGTCGGTTTTAGAAACACTCGTCAGGGGTTCAAAAGTGTGTGTAAAAATGTGTCCGGTTAGGTCACAATGGGATCGCAAGTTCAAAGCATAGTTACTTTGCCATCTCAATTTAACTTTGAGGTGTTTTTACTAAGCTAAAGTTCAAGTCCATAAGACACCTTAGTTATGCACAGGGCTTTCAAGAAATTGCTCAAGTATTATTACAAAAGTTTTTTAATCTTATATAATATACATATAATATATATTAAATTTTATATTTTGAAAATGGTGGAGGATTGTTAGAAAGTTTTCATAAATATAAAATGGATTATTTGAAAACTGGTGGTGAAGAAAGAATGGAGCAGTGGAAGAAGAATTGAAGCGGTGGCTAGTGGGTGTGCCTTTGGTAAACAGTTGCAATCTCAAAAATTTAAATGAGTAGCACAACCCATACAATTATCAAGAGATGTGGAATAAGAAAATATAGGTTTGAATTTGGAATCAGACCTAGACGTTGGAATTTGGAATTTGGAATAAGAAAATATAGGTTTGGAATTGTAGTTTTGTTGACCAATAAGAGGAGGGTTGTAAATGAAAGAGGTACAATACAAATAGGAGGAGGGTTGTAAAAAACATGGCATGATCGGCCTAGGCGAATCCTGGTCCTTTCATCCGAGAATAACTTATATAAAACGAATTTACCGTTACATAACGTTTTGATTCAATAAAATATTGTCATGTAGAAAAAAAATGTGCACATATCAATAAATATTAAAACAAAAAATATCACACAATAACATGTTTCATATAAGTCATTTCGTTATTGTTTCATATAAGTCATTCTCTTTATTCTTGGAGTCGTAATACTATTTCTTTCTACAAAGAAACGAAGGTAAGAAGCAATCACATTTTGTCAGAATATCTTATCCCAACTTAGACTTTTACGTGTATTCTATTTAGTTTTGTTTAATAAAAAACTAAATTGAATTTTGATGACCGATTAACCTTCTAGTTTTGTTTAAGGGCACTGAGTGCGGGATTTTAATTGTGCTTAGTTGACAAATTGGCTTTCGTTGAACATTTGTCCCTTGAATTTAACATTTGTTATTGTTGAGTTGTTCCTTGTATTGATATTTTGTGCTGCAGTTTTCTCTCTTTTATTTGTGGAGCAAAGAAATCATACGTGACATTTTAAATTTAGCAAAACACAAAATTTTGTGAAGTCTTCTGAAGATGCTCTCAAGGGACAGAAATAAAACAATTGATAAAGTTCAAGGAATTAATTAACTCATATAATGCAGTTTGCACAAACTCTAAATTGTCGTCCTTGATTTTCTTTTGATGTATGATTTAATGAAAGAAAAGAAAAAATGCCTATAAGTGAAAAAGGGTATGCTAAATCATTTCTTATAAATTTTGGGTCAGCTTGATAGTACGTGTTTGTTGAATGATTTAAGATTCATTTGGAAGCTGCGGAGTGTCACGAGCGGGTGATGATTTACATGCCAATTGAATGAGAAGTATACACATCTGCGAAGATTTTAAATTTTATATGAACTCTACAATTATTTTCTACACCCAAATTAATAGTAAGCTAAAAAACCATCAAGGTGAAAAATCTTTCTACACCCACCGGACAGCAGCTTGTTTCTCTTCTCTTCCGGCGCCGTCGAGTGGTCGGCAGCACTTCAGGCTTCTAAACTTGACGCAAAGACAAAACATATCATATTTCGCAGAAATGCAGAAATGTATCGCACGGCAACGCCAGTGAAGACCTTTCCAATAAAATTAATCGAAGTATTACTACATTCAACCAAACAAGACCAGAAAACCAAGTGCTAGTCTATACAATAAAGATGTAGCGAGCATCAAGGAGAAAGAAAAATGCAGCTGGAATGATCAAATCCCGTCGTCTATCTAAAAAGAGAATTCCATGCATCGAAGAATTTGAGAAAAGAACTCCTCCCAGATGATATTCTCTTGCGACCACTCCAAGCTTTTGGGTGAAATTTACATTGGTCCGTCATATCAACGGGTTTACCTGTCACCGCAACGCATACATCAACTACTAGTCGTTCAAGTTGTGTACGTACACTTCTGCCCAAATATACGAAACAATTTCTAGGGACTAAAGTATACCAAACAGTACTTCCGTTTGCTCCAATGTTTGGATCTTCCAAGGGACTAAAATGTAACAATTTCTAGGGACTAAAATATAACAATTTCTAAGGCTCAAGGGATCAATTAAAGGAAAACTACAGAAATGAGACAAATTTTTAATTATATAATCAACTTTTGAGTCATGCACATTACATGCACAACAATATAATCAAAATAAGATTTTGTTAAAACTTGAAATGACCAAATTGCCCTCATATAAATGGATTATTGCAAATAGATTTTCTCATTCAGCCCCTCTCTCTCCTCTCTCTCTCTTTATCTCTCTCTTCTCAGACCTCTGCTACCCTGACCCGTTTCACCACATGATGTTGTCTCGCAGCCGCCAACCAGCACCCAGAAATCTCATCGAAGCCACAAATTGCAGCCAAATCCAAATCGCTAGCCCGACCCACAGCCTGAAGAACTCGAATTCGATATAATTCTATATGGGGTTCAAATTTTGGTTATTTTTCCAAATTTCCCGAATATTAGGCTTACGCACGTGTTATGCACAACTCATGCACATATTATGTACAACTCATGCACATATTATGCACATGTTGTTGAGAGAGAGGCCAAACCCTGACCCAAAACAAATTGGTGTCAATGAAAGTGAGGTGAGGGCTGTGAATTTATATGAGTATTTTCGTAATTTTGCTTTTGTGCATGGTGTGCATAGAGTGTGCATGGTGTGCATAGAGTATGCATGGCCCAAAAGTCCTATTTTGGTTACAAGATTAAGAATTTGTCTCATTTCTGTAGTTTTTGCATTAATTAATCCGCGTTCTACATAGTTTTCTTAATTCTAGCCCTTGATTTTCTTTTAATTTGTTCAATTCCATGACTAAAAAATAGGTGTGTAGTATGATGGACCCCTCCCAATACATATGCCCTCTTGAAGCGATTTGAATATGAACCCTTATTTAGGGGCGGACGCACATTGTGGCAAAGGTGGGCAGCTGCCCATCCAGACTCTAGAAAATCCTTCTACCGGAACCAACTTTGCCCACCCAGATGCCATGAAACGTGCAAGAAAGTGGAAGGGAATTGGACAAAAGGCAGCAACGGCGGGAGGAGGAAGAAGAAGAAAAATAATAATAAAATTAAAAACCCCAGACTAAACGACGTTGTTTAGTCGTTTGCTCTACCCATTAAATGATACGGAGCGTTTTGTTTGGCCACTGAAAGAGATGTTTTTTTATTCCTTGTTTCTTAATTCCAATTTATATATGGTAAATTCTCAAAATCTTTTTTTAATTTATATCTAGTAAATTCCAATTTAGCTTCCTTCTCCTATTTGGTTACATTTTTCATAAATTACCCCCTTAATATATCTGCAATTGAAACATTTTTCATAAATCATTTTTCATAAATTCCCACCCAGAGATATTTTCCTGGATCCGCCTATGCACTTATCAACTATGTTTTATTGTTTTTGGTTACATTTAGGTTTGTATGGTACCTTAGGCTATGAGCTGTAAGATTGCACCGAGATGGTGACAGATTCGAGAAATCCTTTTTCCTTCAGTCAACTTTATTGCTAGAAGCCTTAAGGCTACATGTTGAGAACAACTTATATAACATGAGTAAATTGTAGATGTGACGTCTTGTACAATGATATATACAATATTATGTAAGTAAATAAAAATTTACACGTCTTACCATAGAATGTCATAATTCCAGTGTACCGGTGCCATAAACATACTTCTCGACCAAAATCATTTGGTCCGAAACCGAACAACCTGGCAGTCCGTTGGAAGGCACATACTGTAGATGGAGTGTTTCGTGTCCTGTTCAGTTGACCTAAGACTTTCTCCTATGACACAGACTTGCAAGCTGCCACTTCGAAATTTCCTAACTGAAAAATATTCTTCCAAATTAAAATCTTGGGAGATACGTACTATTCAGTGGTGTCGCTAGTGTTTAGTGTCCTGTTCAGTTGACCTAAGACTTTCTCCTATGACACAGACTTGCAAGCTGCCGCTATGACACAGACTTGCAAGCTGCCGCTTCGAAATTTCCTAACTGAAAAATATTCTTCCAAATTAAAATCTTGGGCAGTACGTACTATTCAATGGTGCAGCTAGTGTTTAGTGTCCTGTTCAGTTGACCTAAGACTTTCTCCTATGACACAGACTTGCAAGCTGCCGCTTCGAAATTTCCTACCTGAAAAATATTCTTCCAAATTAAAATCTTGGGCCGTACGTACTATTCAATAGTGCCGCTATTGAATCGTTTCAGATTAATTTATAGTAGACCTCAAATAAATTTTAAACCATTCAAATTACGTATTTGACCCAAATTATTGTACCCACTCATCCCAAACCAAAACAAAGCAGTATTTGAAGTCTTTGTTTATCACCGTTAACTTTTTGAAAGCAGATTAAGAGTTTGATTCATACCTTATTAGCTAAAAATCACAATTATTATACTGAGTAAAACCAGACAAATCTCAAATTCTCAATTGCCTTGCGCTCACCTCATCAAGCAGAAGAAGATGGCTGAGCTTGCATTTCCGCTGGCAGCCAAACTCATTGAAAAGCTCGGCTCCATTGCTTCCGAGGAGATTTGCTTGGCATGGGGCGTTAAGGCGGATCTGCAGAAACTTGGGCGCACCATGTCCACCATCAAAGACGTTCTCTTGGATGCCGAAGAGAAGAAAGCACGTAACAAGGAGCTGAGCAGTTGGCTACGACAACTTAAAGATGTGTTCCTTGATGCTGAGGATCTGTTGGACGAGTTTGAGTGCGAAGCTTTGCGAAGGCAAGTGGTTCGTGGCTGTGGCACGACTCGAAAGGTACGCCGTTTCTTTTCCCGCTCTAATCCAATTGCATTCCGCTTGAGAGTAGGTCATGGAATTAAGGAGATTAGGGAGAGATTACATGAGCTTAAAGATGATAAGAATTTTGCTGATCTTCGCACTCTTCATCCTCACCATCATCTCGGTGATCATGTGAGGGAGAATAGGAATACGACCCACTCCTTTGTCCGTGCTTCAGAGGTTATTGGTAGAGACGCGGACAAAAACAAAATTGTTGATCTTCTAATGGATCAAGCTGATGGAAATCAAAGTGGGAATGGAAATGTCTCTGTTATTCCAATAGTAGGAATTGGAGGTTTAGGGAAGACCACACTTGCCAAGTTGGTCTACAACGATGATGAGAAGGTCGTTAGGAATTTCGACTTAAGGATGTGGCAGCATGTGGGAGTGGACTTTGATGTTACTAGATTGGCAAAAGAAATTCTCAGTTCTGCTTTAGGTACAAAGATCAGTGAAGGGTTGCCTCTTAATCTATTGCAAGAAAAACTACGGGAAGCTTTAAAGGATAAGAAGTTTCTGCTTGTCTTGGATGATGTGTGGAACGAAGATCGTATCAAATGGAGTGAGTTGAGAGATTTGTTGATAGAGGGGGCCAAGGCAGGAACAAAGATTTTGGTGACGACGCGAAATATCTCGGTTGCTTCAATCATGGGCACGGTTGGAGCAAACATAAGGTTAGAAGTTCTTTCTTCTGACGATTGTTTGTCTTTGTTTGTAAAATGTGCATTTGAAGAGGGACATGACAAACAACATCCAAACCTCTACGAAATCGGAAAAGATATCGTAAGAAAGTGCGGAGGTGTTCCCTTAGCGGTAAAAACTTTAGGGAGTCAACTTTACTCAAAGACCGATGAGCGTCAATGGAAAATAATTAGAGATTCTGAGATATGGGAGTTGGAACGGGAGGGAGGGGGTCACATTCTACCTGCTTTGAGACTGAGTTATACTCAATTGCCTGCTCATTTGAAAAAATGTCTTGCATATTGTTCATGTCTTCCAAAGAATTACATTGAATTTAAAAGCATGGACTTGATCAATCATTGGATGGCACATGGAATCCTTGAATCTCATGATCATGGGAATATTGATTTGGAAGATGTTGGTGAGCTCTATTTCAAAGAGTTATGGGAGAGATCTTTCTTTCATAATGTTAATGATTACATTTTCTACTACAAATTTGATATGCATGATCTCATCCATGACCTTGCACGATCAGTTGCACAAGGTGAGAGTTTTACAATAGACTCTGCAAGCATGAATGGCATCTCGGAAAATGTCAGGCATCTGACACTTTTCAAATTGGGCCAAAATGTTTCAACAACCTTGCAAAAGTTGAACAGAGTTCGGACTATAAGAGTAGTGATCAGTGGTAAAAAAATTGATGAATCCTTCCTCCCCACTTGCATTTCAAGATTCAAATATATGCGGGTGCTTAATTTAGTCAATGTATCATTAGAAGTGTTGCCGACTTCAATTGGTTCCTTGAAGCATTTAAGATTTCTTGACTTAAGTCATAACGAAGGAATCGCTGAACTCCCCAATTCAATTTGTAAGTTGCAGAGCTTGCAAACTTTGGGTCTTGGTGGTTGTGTGAATCTTAAAGAGTTGCCTAGAGACATTAGCAAGTTGATCAGCCTCAGATGGCTTCAACTAATCACAAAACAATCAAGTTTTTCAGAGAATGGAGTGGGATGCTTGAAATCACTTCGATATCTTTCTATTTGGGAGTGTCGTAATCTAACCTCTTTGCCGCGTGATACGAGTTATCTTGCTGCATTGCACACTCTGATAATATACAATTGTAAACAACTTGATTTGATGATGGAAAACTATCAAGTAATTCCACTGAGGCTCCAAAAATTGTGTATTGGTATAGTACCTCGGATGGCGGCATTGCCGGAATGGTTTCAAGGAGCCACAAACACCCTACAAGTCTTGCTTATTGGGCATTGCGAGAATTTGGAGGCATTACCTGGGTGGTTGACGAGTTTCACATCTCTCAGAATGCTTGACCTTGTATCATGTCCCAAACTTTTGTCTCTGCCAGAGGAGATGCATCGCCTCACTGCCTTAACAAAACTTACGATTGAAAATTGTCCTGATCTGGAGAGGAGATACCAGCGTGACACAGGAGAAGATTGGCCAAAGATTTCTCATATTCCAAATGTATATTTTGAATGAAGTCCTCCTTCATCCAGATTTGATGATATCTTCAATGCCGCATGCCTCTTGTTTCTATGTTTGTCAATATTTTGTTGTTTCTGAGTTGCTTGTATTTGAACATGAGTGGAGGAAGTTGTTTCTTCATTATTTTGCCAAAGTTGGTGTTGTAATATTATTCCATTTCAATCAACCTTTTTACATAAAAAGGGTTGAGGGTAAGTAAACATGAAATATTAATAGCAGTATTTTGTTGATTCCAGTTGTCATGGGTTGTCCATATGACCAAGATGGATGGAAAATTGAGTGAAAATTTTCAAAATCTAACGGCAATGGGAGAAATTGGCAATTTACAAGAATTCAGGAGGCAAATCGACGAATAGGTCATATAAATAACACGTTTGTAGACAATGATTTACATGATTCTGAAAAATTTACCTCGGGAGAGAAAATTAGATTAGAGTTGCACCTTTTTTCTTTTTACAGGTCGCAGTGTTAACACTCTTGATCGTATAAGAAGGAAGACAAGTGAGACATTGGAGGGTTGGCTTATGAATTATCACTCACAGTTTCTGTGTGTGTGCTTGACTATTTTGCTTGTTATTTTCTTGGAATCTCAAGTTTTTTAGAAGCGGTATTCTCCGATCTAGTAATTCCGACTGTTGGTGATTTCACCGTCATATTATGCCTAGGAAAACCAACAAGTGATCTAGTCAATATGTTCCAATTCACTTTCCTTTCATATCCATTCTAAGTAAACATGCAATATAATTAACACGTTTTTATGCGATCAAGTTAAAAATGGCGACAAAGGGAGTTACACTCTAGATCGCATAAAAACGAAACAAAGAGAGTTACAATGCCGTCTCATTGTTACGACTACTAGCAGTTAAAGCTTGGCCATGGCAGAGGGGGATTCCCTGCAGTTTTCGGCTAACCACACGGCACAAGCAGACCACAAGCACATCGAAAGCTTCACAAACAGAAGCTGGAGTATTTGTATACGCGAAAATATTAGACCAAAGAAGACCTAGGAAAACCAATAAGTGATTTTGCTGACAGTTTACATCGGACCAGCAAGCCAGGTGCTCACACATGAACAAACTCAGAACGAGATAGAACAAAGGCTGCCCGCTTATCAAATTTTATGCGAAAATATTACACCCATCTCATAACAAAATAAAATAAAAATCTTACTAAACAATAACCAACTTCTTGATTTTCAAGCCCTGAGGACTTACACAAGTGAAAACTTTGTTACTTGTCATTCAAGTTAAAGATGCAATGATTGCTCTATACAATCATTAAGGCGAAAACCAATTCCCAGAAGCACCAAAGACAAAAGGAAAATGCAACTCCCAAATGCGATGCAGTAAGAGTAACTCAGTCGGAAGCCGGAAAAAGTAAAAACTAGAACTCCTCCAGCTGATTTTGAGTAAAAACTGCATTGGTCATATCAACTCCTGTTCCTGTCACCGCATCTGTTGCACGGATCTGAAAGTAGCCATCCAGGTTGTGTACAGTCCCATCTGCACAAGTTTACGAAACCCAGGAAAAAATAAATTCACTTCTGTTGTGCATTGCTCACCACTTCACTTGGCAAATAGCTTTTAGAAGTTCAACGCTAGAGCAAAATAATTTAGCTACTAAGAAAGGGAAAGTTAGAGAGGAGATTATACTTCTTAATTGACTGCTCTAGCTCATTAGGGAATTTATATATAACTGTTCTCTTTCTCTATACACAGAAGAAGTTATAACAATCGATTATATGAAGTTTTTCTCCTCTCATTGTCATTCTTTTACTTTATTCTATTTGTTTATACTAGATTAGATGAATGTTTACTTCATTGGTTTCAAATGTACCTTCTTTCTTGCAAGGAAGGAATGAAGACTTTGAAATGTACTTTTATTATCCTAGCTAGTGAATTGCCTTTTGTTCTTTAGTTCCGGCTTTGTATTATTTCATTTGCTTGTTTTGTCCACACACAACTAAAACTTTAAAAGGGAAGGAAATCTTCTTATTAAAACCATCCCATCCAATTGTCAAGGCAGTCTACCAGCTCTTTTGTATTCAAGTTTGAATTTTATTTTGCTATAAATTATATCATATTAGTTTAGAACATCTTCTTACATAAAAGAAGATTGTAATATAAAAGCATTAGAGGTCGATTTCAATTTTTTATTTTGTGTCCAATAGTGCACGGACTAGACCGTCATAATGTAATATCTCGCAGCATATCCTATATTGGCTCTATCATCATGTGTACAACTTTTTTATTTTATTTTAAAAGTTACTATTATTAAGGGGATGGGAGAGAGTTCAAAACTATTACAATAATTTAGGGAATGAGGGAGTTCTGAACCCAGAACGCATGGCTGGAAACCCAACAACCTATCTACTAAGATATGAAGAAATTCTTAATATTTTAGTAAATTAGTCAAAGTATATTGTATATTTTATTTTATTGTAATATAAGCGATACATAGATTGACTTGGTGGGTAGAGTCTTTCTCTTTTCGGATTTAAACTCTTTCTAAAATGCACTTGTAAAGTAAATTGCATTTTTAATTTTAAAAAGAGACATTGATTGAGTTATTTAGACAAACTGTTTTGTGACCTTTTTATGATGGTTCATAAACTTTGTTACAGTGGTAACTAGAAATTTGTGTATGTGCATTGCTACTAGCTAGATTGGAAATTATATGAAAGATATAACAGATTGTGTTGCAAAAGATTAATACTATTTATATCGGAAGACGGGTCATCACTGGGTTCAGTTTGGCCTCACATACAAAAAAGATTAACTCTATTTACAGCCAAAAAAGATTAAATCTATTTATATGCAAAAAATATTAAATCGACACATTCCACACATTAGTTCTTGTGGCTTTGGATCAATAGTAGTACTTACATATAAAAGATTATGAAACATTGTGCTATTTACATTCATTGTGGCTTTGGATCTAGAAGTTGTTGACTGTAAGATGTTTTTCAATGTGGATGCACGTTACTCGGCTTTATTAAAACTGTTAATTAAAAAAATAAGTTTATATTGTATATAGAAAAACATAAAAAAAAAAAAATATATTTGGGGAGGGATCTATGGCACCACATTTTAGACATAAGTTTAGACACGACTCTTAGGTCATTAGATTAGCCCACTATGGCACCATAAATACTTTTATCCAAAAACTGTTATTTAAATAAGAATTAAATACACCTTAACCAATGTAGAAGTGCGAGTTTTAAAGTTTACTCAATAGAAAAACTCTCCATCATCGACTTCCTCCAATTTCCTCCATTCACCATTGCAGTTACAGACCAAGGAGCTGTTGGCCATTTTTCTGTAACCAACACCAAAATCTCATGTTCTCCTCCTATCTGACAGTACATTGAGTGAAAGAACCAGATTTTATTTTAACCCCTCCTGTCTTCCCCAACCCCAACTCACCCGAAATTATAGAAAAAAAAAAAAAAGGATGAATTTTCATACTGACTTAGAAGATTTAGATGAAGGCTTTTGCATCAATAATTAAATTTTTTTTCTTAAGAAATTGTCAAAATTTCAATCCTGTGTACATAGACAATGATCTTATTATTGGAATGTACATATAATGCATTCAGGCCACTATATGTAATGGCCATCTGAAGGAATTAGCATCCCAAACATGAAGAGATTCAAGTTTTTTTTATTTTCTCATACAATATTTACCAATTAACGAACCCAAGTTTATTAGGGATAGTGAAATCAGTAGCAATTTATATGTATGGGAGGACAGTTTTGCTGGGTTTTTTCTTCGTTCTGGTGGCTTGTGGAAGATGAAGTCAGAAGAGTTTGAGAAGAGAGGAAAATTAAGTGGGGAAAGGAAAGAGAGAAAAATAATCGGGTTAAGTAATTTCAGTGGTAATTAAGGGAGAGAAAATTATCTGTTTTACTTTTTTAAGTTAAAATTACATTTAATCTTGTTTTTTAAAAAAAGTTACATTTAATCTCAATCGTTGATAGTGGGCTAATCTAATGGCTTAAGAGTTGTGTTTAAACTTGTGTTTAAAATGTAGTGTCATATATATATAGATGAAGCAGCAACGACATCAATCAGTTCATGTTTGATAATCCTTTTAGGACATATAACACTAAATTGGGTAAAGAACAAAAGGTTATCCATCCGCCAGATACGACGATCCTCGTAAATAATCAAGGGACTATAGCTGCTCCATACAAAGATACTAGTGAAGAAAGAAATCTTGATGAGTTGTCTGCTGTAATACAACAGAACAATTATACTAATCTTTTTCTGCAGTCACTAGGAAGACATACGTCAAGGATAGAAACATCTTTGCAAAAGGATGATTCTAGCAGCAACAGTTCAGCCGAGGTAAGAAAAAAGGTTGAAAAACCTATGGTAAGTCCTGCCGTTATTAATCTTGAAGGATTTAATACAAGGCGACGAGATGATAACTTCATCGATGAGTTGGCTGAAAGATTAAATTCTATTAGTAAAGGTAAGACTAAAGATGCTAGTGTTTCAGTGATTAATAAAGAGACAATAGCTGACATGGAAGAACAATTTACTAATCCTGAAATGGTAGTAAATAGAATGGGTTATGGTAGGAAAGTAAGACCAACTGCTAACACAAAAAATTACTATCCTAGACCCACTCCTGTTGATATACAATTTGAAGAAAATGACATGTTAAGTCAGGTACACTATGATGGAAGGTCTATTGTTGAATGGAACATAGACGGACAAAGTGAGTATCAGGTCCTCAACACAATGAGACACATGATGATGTTTGCAGCAGCAGCCAGAATGAATACCGCATTTGACAAAGCTATTGCACATGCTATTGTGGCAGGATTCATTGGACAACTTCGAGGCTGGTGGGATTTTAACTTAAACCCCATTGCTAGAAGTCAGGTAATGGATTCGGTTACTGAAGATGGAACTGAGGACTCAGTACATACTTTAGTGTACACTATTATTCTTCATTTTCTTGGAACTACTGAAAGTCATGATGATAAAACTCGAGAACTATTGATAAACTTGAAATGCCCAACTTTATCTCATTTTAGGGGGACTGGCTACAGTGCTCGCAAGCATTGAATGCTCACACCGATCTCACCCTCCTTCCCCCCCTCTCTCCTCCCTCCTCCCTCCTTTTAATGGTGAGATCGGTGTGAGCATTCAATGCTTGCGAGCACTGTAGTCTACTCCCATTTTAGGTGGTATAAAGATGTTTTTTACTCTCGTGTGTTTACTCGTTCTGACTGTAATGAAAGTTTCTGGAAGGAGAAATTTATGTCAGGTCTACCCTCTCTGTTCGCTGATAAAGTGCGAATGAGACTAAAAAACAAAGAGGGAGGACATCTCAGGTATGATATCTATACTTACGGTGAATTAACTGCTGAAATTTGTGCAGAAGGTTTAGCTCTGTGCAATGATTTGAAACTTCGAAGTCAATTGAAAAAGCAAAGACTTGAAGGAACCCGAGACCTTGGAGACTTTTGTGAGCAGTTTGGGTTCCAACCTGTGCAAAAACCTCCAGGAGAAAAGCCCTACAAAAGAAATTGAAGTCTCGAAAGTTTCAAAAAACAAACAGGGATGATAGGCCCAGCCCAAAACCTAGAATGTTCCAAAAGGGTAAGATGGGTAAGCACAGAAAGTTTGGTGAATCCTCTAATTCTAAATTTGTTTGCTTTAAATGTGGAAAATATGGTCATAAAGCTAACGAATGCAGAATGAAGGATAAAATTAACAACCTTTATGTAGATAACGATCTTAAGGAGCAACTACGAAATTTATTGTTAGAATCCTCATCTTCTGAGAATTCTGATAATGAAATTGTAGCTTTGGAAGACGAAGACTGTTCAAATCAGCAACAAATGATAGCAGCACAGAGGATGAATGTAAGTGTAATAATTTGCATCTCTGTGTGTTGACTAATGAAGAATCTTTAGTTCTTGATTTGATAAATGAAATTGATGATCCTGATAAGAAGAGAGAAAAATTATCGAGGTATCTTGAAATGGCAAAAGGTAAGCAGGTGGCTAAGCCTGAAGAAAAGAAGGAAGTCCCTACCTATAGCTTAAAGACTGTGTTCGACAGAATACAAGAAAAGGCTAAAAAGGAACCTTCTATAGTATAACTTCAAGAAGAAATCAAGAGCACTAAAGAAGAGCTGAATAGCTTAACGGTAAGGGTTCGAAAACTAGAAGAACATGCATCTAGTAGCGAACCAAGTGAGGTTGATTCTGAATCTCATCTTGATAAAATGTTTACTGATTTTAATGTTAAAAATAATATTGATAAGGTAAGTTTTGAACCTGAAAATGAGATTTCTGTGCTAAAATATGTTAATAACATTGACACTTTTGCTGATCAGAAATGGTTAGCCATTATCACTTTTGTTATTAATAAATACTTTAAGTTTTCTATGGAGACCTTAATTGATACAGGTGCATATCTCAATTGCATAAGAGAAGATGTGATACCCATGAAATACTTCTCAAAAACTAAACAGGGGTTGAAAAATGCTAATAACCAACAGGTAAAGATTGATTATGAAAAATGCTAATAACCAATAGGTAAAGATTGATTATGAAGCTTCTAACGTTGCAGTCCTTCAAAACGGAGTTTGCTTTGCAACGCCCTTTGTAATGGTGAAAGGTTTAAGTCATCCTGTTATTTTAGGAGCTCCATTTATTAAAATGCTTTACCCATTCTCAGTTTCTGAATCCGGAATCAAAACAGAAATTGAAGGGATTAATGTATTCTTTGAATTTTCTAAAAAAACAATGTATTAATTCAATTCAAAGAATTAATGATTCTATAACTGAGAAATTTGTCTTATGCCTTGAAGACGTTAAAGATCCAGGCAATTTTAGTCTGTTTGATAAACGTTTGTTTTAGTTCAGCATTGCTTTAGGACGGTTGTATATACCAGCAGGTGTTCGAGCTGAAATAATTTCCTATGCTACCAGGATTAGGAAATTAGAGCTCCAAGCCAAGCCAAACAAGCTGATACGTTGTGTGGAAGAAGTACAATGGCGAAACGAAGAAGAGCCAAACGGCTTGCTGTTTGTCATGTTTGTGTACGAACTAATTGTATTGGTGGTTTTCTTTGTAACCCTAACAGGATTGCACACTTAAACCATTTGGAGAAAATTGACTGGATAAAGTTTGGGAAGAGTAGACTTGATGTTGAGACTCCATCTTTATTTGGTGGTCAAGGTTTGAAAGAGCACGTCCTGCAAGAGTTCACCGAACCAGCATATCTCATTCTAGTTCTTGCAGCACAAGTTCGCCTTGATTTCGTTATTTTTACGTTTTACTTGCTATTTTCTTGTCTTTTAGAAGGAGTTACTTTCGTTAGTATTTGCAGTTACTATTTTCGAAAGCAACCTTCTAATTTTATTTTACTTTTCATTTTTACTGCAAAAAACTTTTGTTTAATTTCCTTTTTCCAAAATTTTTGCAGGGGGAGAAATAGTCAGCTGGTCCCATTTTCCCGAGGAATCGAAATCCATGAACCTTCATCCCATTCTGGGGCCAATCGTAAAGGATCACCTAATCCTTTATCCAGAGCTCAACCGTTTGACATTTCAAAGCAGAAAGCTGCAGATAAAAACCTTTTTCATTGGACTAAAGAAATTCCCTTGCAAATTATTGAATCTTGTGACCGGCTGATTGAGCCTAAAAAGGTCGCTGACAAATATCTGAAAGATCACTTGAAACATGGCCTGAAAACAAGGTTCTGGTATGAATGTCTTTTGGTGGAAACCAACTCTATTAATATTCTAGCTTTGATTGTTGATTGTTATCGTTTTCCTTGGTTTTATCTTTGTTGTTTCCAGTTTATATTCTTGTCTCTCTTTATCTTAAACTGCATCTCGAATACGCCTGTACGAAAGTACAAGCAAGATTAGTTGTGTTACTCTGATTTATTATCATTCTGTATACTCTGGACCGTATTTGGTATCAGAGGCTAACCGTTATAGGTGGGCTTCTTATTGGCAATCTGTATAAACCTGTTTATTTTGATTAAGTTTTAGTCCAGAGGAACTGGTGTTTGTTATCTGTGGCGATTCACAGTGTAAGACCCGTTTGAGCTGTGTGAAGGCGTTGAGGGCAGTATAGCAGTGAAGGGCAGGTAAACTCGTGGTAAAACTTAATCATAATGGCAAGTTTATTCAGATCAATTAGCAAGAGATCTACCAGTAATGGGGAATGCTCTACTAGTGAGTGTAGCCCAAGTGTTATGAGAGTTAATAACACGGAAGAAACAACTATCTTCAACATTGAGAAAGATCTAGAGAACTGGAATATACCTAAGGTATCCGTCTATGACGTTTATAAAAAAGGTACTTTTGAATTTCGCTCTGATTATGCTATTAAAACGGTTGAAAGAACCGAATCTGTTACTGATGCATCTGCTGATTTCTCTATGATAGCACAAAGACAGATTAATGAAGCCTTGAGCAGAGGGCACAATTATTTGCATATTGGTTTGGTACAGGTAGCGGTGAAACCGCTAACACGCACAGGTTTAGATACCTCTATTATTGTTAGTTTAAAAGACAAACGACACAGAAAATATATAGATTCTATGCTAGGATTGGTTGAATCCTCCCTTAGTGAAGGACCTGTATATTTTAACTGTTATCCCAATTTTTCTGTCTCTTTAACTGACCCTGGTGTCTTGAAAGCCCTTTCTTTAAGCATACATACACAAGGTTATGATATGGACCAAGGGTCTTAGAATCTTGCTGTGGTTTATCGTATTTGCTGTAAAGCAATGAATACGGTAGCCCCCAGAGCTAAGATTATGGACCGAAAAGGTCAAACAACTTTATTTCAAGCTAACCTTGGCAGGGCAAACACTATGGTACCCAAACTCATAAGGTGGAATGATATCACCTTACCTGAAAGGTGGACGTTGCTAGAAGCAGCAACGGCAAGGCCTCTTCAGAATAGAGAGTCATCAAGCATCAATCAGTTCGAGGATGGAGACGTAGAGGTACGTTTCTCAAATACAAGGTCTGCAAGAGTAAGTGTTGACTCTTCTAGACGTAGAGTAGATTCTTTTAGAACGGCGAACCCGTCTCTTTTAAGATCTATTTCGTCCAGAACTGCTAACCCTTTGGATGCAGAACCAGATTTGAATCTTTTAGCAAGATTAAGAAAGACAGAAGAACAAATTCAGATTCCTTGCTATAAAGATGAACCTCTCGAACAAATGGCACAGAGAAACCCGATTCAGCCAGAACCAGTGTGGAATGATGTGGATTCCACTATCAATGTGATTTCTAAGTTTGAAATTGACTATGCTTTTCATACTAGAAATTATTTGCATGTTGATAATGCGAACATGAAAGCATGGAAAAATGTTCTCTGTTTTCAGAATATAAAATATACTCACACCTGGTTTTTGCAATTTAAGCTGACAGTTCTGAAAGAACTCCCTTACTAGTTTAAAAACTGGTTTTTGGTGTGGGGTCCCATTGTGGAATATTTTCCAAAAGAGGTGAAATTTACCCATGATAATATTTTTCGGAAAAAGAATAAAGATTTCCTGATCAAGGATTTGTGCTTATGTGGTTCATTATTCTGTATGAACTCCCATGGATTCTGAAATGGTCTTATGGTTTTTATAACAACGAGGAAAAGTCCCTGATCTATATACCTCATCTTGTAAGAAATATCAATGTAAGATGGTGGGATAAATTTATAATATCTCATCTGGAGCCAAAATCTTTTTATTGTAAGGATATTCTTTTAAGCTGTAATCCTGCTCAGACCTCAGTTCCTTCTTCATCACAATCCTCGTCAGCAAAAGAAGACTTGATATTATCCTTGGTAAAATCCACTGGTTCGACTTCCAAAGAAGATCTGAAAAAGAAAGTTCTTGAACTCTTTGAGGTCGATAAAGATACAGAAATGGCTACCGAGTCGTCCTCTTCTCAGGCTCTTGAAGATAATGATTTTTATGATAATGAAGACGACTGCTTTGGAATCTTTCCACCTATCAAGCACTAAGTTTCTTTTGTAATAATTTGGCTACTTTGTTCTATAGCCATTATTTTCGGTTTTGTCTGTTGCAAGCTACTTTTCCTGTAGCACTTTTCTTTCTTTTATCGTCTTGTGTCGGCCGCTTTTAGATCGTCGATTCCCTCCAGATGTCTCTAAAGGTGAAGATGCCGCCCACTTGTGTAGGCTGCCTTTGTTGACCCCGAGCCTCGACCCTCCTTCATTCCTGTCTATTTAAGCAGACTCCCTCCTCAGAAGAAAGAGTCCGCAAATATTCAATTTCTGCATTTCTTTACTGTTTTTAATTCCTGCAAGTGTGAGAGTGATTTCAATTTCTACAAGTGTGAGAGTGATTTCAATTCCTGCAAATGTGAACTTTTGAAGCTCGTGTTTGTAACTCCTCTTCTATGAAGATTTATAATTGTGAGTTGACGTTTTTCAGTATTCTAGCTTTGATTGTTGATTGTATATATATACACACACACATAGAGCTATTTCACATATAGACCAAAGTTGTAGTCAGTGTCCTCATGTGAGAATAGTATACTTATTAATCATGTATCATGCTTTGCTGATGCTTTGCTGATGAACTTAAAATTAATTATTCTTCGTCATTTTATACGACAAAACTTTAAAACCGAAATTTGAAGATTATCAGAAAACTTATGGGGTTGACATTCCCGAGAGGAGGCAATCTAGACGCAGTCTACTGGTGAATGGTTGCATATTTCTGTGCTGGGGATCATGTACAAAACATTTGATCGGCTTCTGTTGGCCTTGTATGGCGGCATCAGTTACCTATATATATCATTGTGTAGCTGAAGAGAAATAAAATCAAAACCAGAAGTCTACTGTCATTTTTAATTCAGCCTTTTTATGTTCTTTCAGGGAACAAATACAAGACTGCTTTCTCTCAGAAAGTGAAGATGAGACTTGAACCGACTCGCCGATGCCTGGGATCTCATTTTTATAAAGGTGGCGAAAGATTTGGCTGGTCAGATTGTTTCTAAAGAATAGCAGACTTGTGATGCCGACAACAGTCACAGAACTGCAGGTATCAATTGAATGAAGGTGTTTGGTTAACATCCGAGGCTGTTCTAAATGTCCAACGTGATTTGCTATAATTGATTTTTGTGTTGATGGCGTGCATCACAAGTTTGAAAGTCGAGCTTCGTTCATTGAGATTGTTACCTGGTTTGCGAATTATTCAGTTGTTTGTGATTGATAACAAAAGCAAGAACAAAAACGAGATAAGCCTGTTTCATCAGTGCTGTACCAGAAACAGTCATTACTTAAATTTTTTTATGAGATTTTCAACCACTTTTGTCACGACACGTGTCATTATATATTAAAAATCTCATATCAGATTGTAGGAAAATTAAATATTGAGTTGTGGTGTGAGGAATGAAGAGGATGGTTTAGCCGTTGAAAATCAACGGTCCAGATGATTTAGCCGTTGGAAATCCAACAGATACAGGAGTCTCTGACGTTGGCTCCACTTACTGAATTTCGCATGTGTGTTGCACATGCCAGATGCAAAAAGAAGGAGAAGACGATTTTCCAAGTGGAAAACAAGTGACTCTGTGTTAGTATGAACTAAACTTGTTTTTGTTGTCCTTTTTTCTTTAGTCAGCTTTATTGTCAACGGACCAACATAAGACACACCGGAAGGCGAGACCAAAATACTAGGAGGTGAGAGTGGGGAGAGGGTGTATTTGTTTCTTAAGCCCGAAGGCACGTGACTCGACAAAACAAAACTGGTACAAAACTCAATATATGCTTGCCAGTTGCCACTTGCCACTTGGTAATTTCGTAATTACAAGTCTTTCTTTATAATTGTTGACCTTTTAAAAGCATATTAAGAACCAGAATCATTAATACCTTAGCTAAGAGTTTGCTCAACTCATCAAGTAGAAGAAGATGGCTGAGCTTGCATTTCCGCTGGCAGCCAAACTCATTGAAAAGCTCGGCTCCATTGCTTCCGAGGAGATTTGCTTGGCATGGGGCGTTAAGGCGAATCTGCAGAAACTTGGGCGCACCATGTCCACCATCAAAGACGTTCTATTGGATGCCGAAGAGAAGCAAGCACGTAACAAGGAGTTACGTGGTTGGCTGCAACAACTTAAAGATGTGTTCCTTGATGCTGAGGATCTGTTGGACGAGTTTGAGTCCGAAGCTTTGCGAAGGCAAGTGGTTCGTGACTGTGGCATGACTCGAAAGGTACACCGTTTCTTATCCCGCTCTAATCCAATTGCATTCCGCTTGAGAGTAGGTCATGGAATTAAGGAAATAAGGGAGAGATTACATGAGCTTAAAGATGATAAGAATTTTGCTGATCTTCGCACTCTTCATCATTGTTGGAGAACAATTCAGAAATAAATAAAATAACAGAATTTGAAAATACTTTATTTATATAATACTTGCTTACTAAAATGAAATAACAAGAATAAATACAGAAAAAATTAAATGATACTAACTTGATTGATCACAGGTAGAGGCTAGCGTAAAAGCTATGTCCTTCGAACAGTATTTCCGTCCCACTCTTGTGCTTGTGGTTCTACAACGTCTGCTCGACCAGGATACAACTACCTAATTCTACAACCCGCACTAGATTATAGAATTCTAGCGAATTGTGTTTGTGTGTTTACTCTCTGGAAATTCCTACAGAAGTGAAGGAAGGAATGGAAAAAGATGATTCCAGATGGAACTAAAGACTCCCATTATATAGGCTCTTTCATATCTCAACAGATACCTTTTGAATGTATCTGAACCCATACAACTCTTCAAAGAGTTGTGTCTATTAATCAAAACGTTTTAATTAAAATTTAATTCGGAATTTAAAACTAATTGATCAGATTAGTTTTAATTCTTAGGCCCCAAGTGCCCCAAGGCCCTTGTCTTGATTAATTAATATTAATTAATATTATTATTATGGTATAATCATCAAGCCTAATCCACATAATTTGAGGCCCAAACTTCAATCCTCATTCCATTTGGCCCAAGCCCTAACTACTATTGTAGAGGGAAGAAGATATATAGGAGTGTGTTGGAAATTTGGTTTCTGTGTGGGACAAGGAGTCTCAGCTCCAACAATACCCACATTTTGAGACGGTTATTTGGTTCGGAGAAACTAAGAAACGAGAGTAAAGCAGTAGATGTGACATACATCGGGGGAATTGTCTTTTGAACTTAGACCTACCTTAGTATATACTTGGATCGGACTTACTAGATGGCCTTGCAGTGAATATAAAATCTTGAAGCTGTTCATCTCCACTTGATGAAACCAAGACAATAAGCAAAACATATGTCACACCAACATCACAAATTCATACGTTGTGTTCGTTTTGGTCTGAACCAAATCCTGGATTCATGAGAGCTTTGAGAATGTAGCCACTTAATTCTCATAAATGCGACCCCACATTTACTCTCATATAGGTGATATTGATTAAGAATAGGCTGCTACTATTCCACTTGTTTTACAAGTATCAATATCATTAAACTAAAGTATCCTACACCCATCAGCAGTCACCACACTTCGTTCATCATAGGAATGGGTATGTAAGTGTGTTTCTTCTTTGAATCTAACCAAACCAGTTTGCCTATTGAACCTAGACCATGGGATCTCCAATCAGCTAGGTTAGGTTTCCGTTTGGTAGGTTCATTTTACGCTATTGGCTTTAAACCCATTCCCCTCGATGTATGCTTAACTTGCTCTCTAGATAAACCTTTAGTAAGCGGATCCGCAATATTATCCTTTGACTTGACATAGTCAATAGAAATTACACCACTAGAGAGCCATTGCTTAATTGTATTATGTCTTCGTCTAATTTGTCTAGACTTCCCATTGTATACACTATTTTTAGCTCGATATTGTGCAGCTAAACTATCACAGTGTATACATATTGCCGTTACAGGTTTAGGCCATATGGGAACATCTTCCAAAAAATCTCTTAGCCACTCAGCTTCTTCTCCAGCCTTATCAAGAGCTATAAATTCCGATTCCATTGTTGATCGGGCTATGCACGTTTGTTTGGAAGATTTCCAAGATATTGCTGCTCCTCCCAAAGTAAATACATAACCGCTTGTGGATTTTGTATCAGTACTATCAGATATCCAATTCGCATCAGTAAATCCCTCAAGCACAGGAGGATACCTTGTATAATGCAATCCATAATTTATTGTATGCTTTAAGTATCTCAGTACTCGAATTAAAGCTTCCCAATGATCACGCCCAGGATTGCAAGTATATCTACTCAGTCTACTCACTGAGTATGCTATGTCAGGCCTTGTACAATTCATAATGTACATAAGGCTTCCAATGACTTGTGAATATTCACGTTGAGATATAGCATCACCACTATTTTTCTTTAGTTTGCTATTGGCATCAAAAGGTGTAACAGCATCCTTACTTTCCAAATGACCATACTTTCTAAGTGTAGCTTCTATATAATGGGATTGTGTAAGAATATAACCTTCTTGGTTTCTTTTGATTTTTATACCAAGAATCACATCAGCTAGTCCAAGATCTTTCATATCGAAACTTGATTTCAATATCTTCTTGGTCCAATTTATTATCTCTTTGTTTGTTCCCATTATAAGCATATCATCTACATATAAACACAACATAACGCAAGCATTATTTTGAGTTTTTGTGTAGACACACTTATCACACTCATTTATCTTAAATCCATGTGTGATCATAATATGGTCAAATTTCTCATGCCATTGCTTTGGAGCTTGTTTAAGTCCATATAGTGACTTCACAAGTTTACACACTTTGTGTTCTTGACCTTTAACAACAAACCCCTCGGGTTGTTCCATATATATTTCCTCATCTAAGTCTCCATTTAAGAATGCAGTCTTTACATCCATTTGATGAATTTCCATGTTATGGAGTGCAGCTATAGAAATCAACAGTCTTATGGAAGTAATTCTTGTCACAGGTGAGTATGTATCAAAGAAATCCAAACCATGCTTTTGACGGTATCCTTTAGCTACCAAACGAGCCTTATATTTATCAATTGTACCATCAGGTTTTAACTTCTTCTTAAAGATCCATTTGTGTACCCAATTGGCTTATTACCGGGGGCAAATGGACTAATTCCCATGTATGATTTTGCACCAATGGAATCTCGATCTCACTTCATTAGCGCATCCTTCAAAATGGAGTTCAGGAGTGGACATAGCCTCCTTGAATGTTTGAGGCTCAGTTTCAGTTAATAAGGTCACAAAATCAGGCCCAAAGTCCTTTCGAATTTTTGTCCTTTTACTCCTTCTAGGTTCAAGTTCTTCTTCTTCTTGAACTCTAGACGAGGATGAACCATCATCATGTACTCTAGATGAGGATGAACCATCATCATGTACTCTAGGTTCGTCATTAACCTCAGATATATCATTATGTAATCTCTTTTTCAAGAAATTAGACTTGCCCATTTTGTATGGAAATATATCCTCAAAAAATATTGCATTTATAGATTCTATAATAGTATTGACATGTATATCGCTTATTTCGGAATGAAAAACTAAGAATCTATAAGCAGAACTATTAGATGCAAAACCAATAAAAACACAATCTATAGTTTTAGGACCTAATTTTGTTCTCTTTGGTAATGGGACTTGTACTTTTGCAAGGCAACCCCACACTTTCAGCAATTTAAACGTAGGGGTTCTTCCTTTCCATAATTCATATGGTGATTCCTTTCTCGTTTTAGGTGGAATTCGATTCAAAATTTTATTTGCAGTAAGTAAAGCTTCACCCCACAAATTGTGTGGAAGCCCAGAACTATTCAACATGGAATTTATCATGTCCTTGAAAGTCCTATTTTTCCGTTCGGCAACACCGTTTTGTTGCGGTGTATAGGGGGCTGTTGTTTGATGAATTATGCCATGTGTGGCACAAAATTCAGCAAAGGCATGAGACTCATATTCTCCTCCCCTATCGGACCTTAAGATTTTTATCTTCTTGTTAAGTTGATTCTCAACTTCTGCCTTATATGTCTTAAACATATCCAAGGTCTCATCTTTACTATGAAGTAAATAGACATAACAATACTTACTGAAATCATCTATAAATGTTACATAATAATTCTTTCCACCACGAGTTGGATATGATCTAAAATCACACAAGTCACTATGAATTAAATCTAACAAATCATTGGATTTTTCATGCACAGATTTAAAACTTTGACTTGCAAATTTTGATTCGGTACAAGTCTCACATTTAACATTTTGTAAGTGATCAAGTTTGGGCAGCAAACCTAAATTATGCAATCTAAAAAGAGAACGAAAATTTACATGTCCTAGTCTAGAGTGCCATAAATTAGACGAATCAACAATATAAGCAGAAGCATTATTTATTTCATTCATAGCATTAGCAAGTACATTTAGTTTGAATAATCCATCAGCAAGGTAACCCTTTCCCACAAACATTCCCCCTTTAGTTAATACAAACTTGTTGGACTCAAAAACCAGTTTGAATCCCTTACTACTAAGGATAGGACCAGAAACAAGATTCTTCCTAATATCGGGGACATGCAGTACGTCAAGGAGGGTTAATTCCTTTCCAGAAGTGAATTTCAGAACACATTTCCCTATTCCAGCCACAACAGATGCAGATGCATTTCCCATAAACAATTGCTCATTCCCCTCGACTTTCTGGTACGAGGAGAACATGTTTCTATCACCACATACATGGCGAGTTGCACCAGTATCTATCCACCAATCAGCATGGTCAGATACAAGGTTGATTTCAGAAATCATTGCAGCCAATTCTTCTACATCATTTTGAATCAGATTTGCGCGGTTGTTGTTGCCTTGATTTCCAGAACCTTGATCCCTTCGATGGCGACATTCTTGAGCCCTGTGGCCTAGCTTTCCACAAACCCAGCAACTTCCCTTAATTTTCTTGAAGTCTTTGCCTTTCATACTAGGGACGAAATTCTTTTCCTTCTTCTTATTTTTCTGGAATTTTGGCCTTTGCTTTGATGAACTTCCTTCAACAACATTTGCCTTGGCTTCCATACTCGAACCCAGGCCCTTCTCATTCTTTCTGTTATCTTCCTCAATTCTCAGCCTTACAATGAGATCTTCAAGGGTCATCTCCTTACGTTTGTGTTTGAGATAATTCTTGAACTCTTTCCAAGAAGGTGGCAGTTTTTCTATAAAGGATGCCACTTGAAAAGATTCATTGATCACCATCCCTTCAACATGAATGTCATGGATGATTTTCTGGAGATCTTCAGTTTGAGAGACAACAGACTTGGAATCCACCATTTTGCAGTCCAAAAATTTGCCCACGACAAACTTCTTTGAACCAGCATCCTCGGTTTTATATTTTTTCTCAAGTGATTCCCAAAGTTCCTTGGCTGTTTTGCATACCACATAGACATCATACAATGAATCATCTAATGCATTGAGAATATAATTTCTGCAGAGGAAATCATTATGATTCCAGGCATCTATAGCCCTCAAAGTTTCTGCGAATTTCATCTCATACACACTAGGCACGAGTCTCACGCATGACATTAGCCAAATTTAGAGTTGTCAAATAAAACGGCATTTTACTGTTTGCCATCTTTTGAAGTCTCCACCCTTAAATTTCGGGCTTTTCGAATGAGGCTTATTTCAGTTGTTCCATCTTGTTCGAAGATTGTTGGAGAACAATTCGGAAAATAAATAAAATAACGGGAATTTGAAAAATACTTTATTTATATAATACTTGCTTACTAAAATGAAATACAAGAATAAATACGAAAAAATTAAATGATACTAACTTGATTGATCACGAGTAGAGGCTAGCGTAAAGCTATGTCCTTGATATTTGAGTCCCACTCTTGTGCTTGTGGTTCTACAACGTCGCTCGACCGAGGATACAACTACCTAATTCTACAACCCGCACTAGATTATAAATTCCTAGCGAATTGTGTTTGTGTGTTTACTCTCTGGAAATTCCTACGAAGTGAAGGAAGGAATGGAAAAGATGATTCGGATGGAACTAAAGACTCCCATTATATAGGCTCTTTCATATCTCAACGAGATACCTTTTGAATGTATACGAACCCTTCTAACTCTTCAAAGAGTTGTGTCTATTAATCAAAACGTTTTTAATTAAAATTTAATTGAATTTAAAACTAATTGATCGGATTAGTTTTTAATTCTCCAAACTAATGCCCCAAGGCCCTTGTCTTGATTAATTAATATTAATTAATATTATTATTATGGTATAATCATCAAGCCTAATCCACATAATTTGAGGCCCAAACTTCAATCCTCATTCCATTTTGGCCCAAGCCTAGCTACTATTGTGAGGGGGAAGAAGATATATAAAGTGTGTTGGAAATTTGGTTTTCACCAATGTAGGACAAGGAGTCTCAAAAACTCCAGCAATACCCCACACATTTGAGGCGACTATTTGGTTCCCGGAAAGAAACTAAGCAGTAAACAATAGATGTGACATACATCGGGAGAGGTGTCTTTTGAACTTGAACCTACCTTGAAGTATATACTTATCGGACTTACTAGATGACGCGAGTGAATATAAAATCTTGGTTGTTCATCTCCGCGGTAAACAAGACAATAAGCAAACATATGTCGCGACGCGCCCTTAGAATTCATCGTTTGTGTTAGTTTTCGCAGTTGGCTACGACAACTTAAAGATGTGTTCCTTGATGCGGAGGATCTGTTGGACGAGTTTGAGTGCGAAGCTTTGCGAAGGCAAGTGGTTCGTGGCTGTGGCACGACTCGAAAGGTACACCGTTTCTTTTCCCTGTCTAATCCAGTTGCATTCCGCTGGAGAGTAGGTCATGGAATTAAGAAAATAAGGGAGAGATTACATGAGCTCAAAGATGATAAGAATTTTGCTGATCTCCGCACTCTTCATCATCACCATCATCTCGGTGATCACGTGAGGGAGAATAGGAATACGACCCACTCCTTTGTCCGTGCTTCGGAGGTTATTGGTAGAGACGCGGACAAAAACAAAATTGTCGATCTTCTTGTGGAACAAGGTGATGATGATCAAGGAGTGAATGGGAATGTCTCTGTTATTCCAATAGTAGGAATTGGAGGTTTAGGGAAGACCACACTTGCCAAGTTGGTGTACAAAGATGAGATGGTCGTTCGGAGTTTCGACTTAATGATGTGGCAGCATGTGGGAGTGGACTTTGATGTTACTAGATTGACAAAAGAGATCCTTAGCTCTGCATCCAGAAGAGAGATCAGTGAAGCGTTGTCTCTTGATCAATTGCAAGAACAACTACGAGACGCTTTAAAGGATAAGAAATTTCTGCTTGTCTTGGACGATGTGTGGAACGACGAACGTTTCAAATGGAGCGAGTTGAGAGATTTGTTGATAGAGGGAGCCAAGGCGGGAACAAAGATTTTGGTGACGACGCGAAATATCTCGGTTGCTTCAATCATGGGCAAGGTTGGAACATACCTAAATTTGGAAGTTCTCTGTTTTGAGGATTGTTTGTCTTTGTTTGTAAAATGTGCATTTGAAGAGGGACAAGACAAACAACATCCAAACCTCTACGAAATTGGAAAAGATATCGTAAGAAAGTGCGGAGGTGTTCCCTTAGCAGTGAAAACTTTAGGGAGTCAACTTTACTCAAAGACTGATGAGCGTGAATGGAGATTGATTTGAGATTCTGAGATATGGGAATTAGAACGAGAGAGAGCTGGACACATTTTACCTGCTTTGAGGTTGAGTTATAGTCAATTGCCTGCTCATTTGAAAAAATGCCTTGCTTACTGTTCATATTTTCCAAAGAAGTACATTAAATTTGATAGCAATGACTTGATCAGTCATTGGATGGCACATGGAATCCTCGAATCTCATGAGCATGGCAATATGGAGTTGGAAGATGTTGGTGAGCTCTATTTCAAACAGTTATGGGACAGATCTTTCTTTCAAAATGTTACTGACAAATTCCTCTTCTATATATTTGATATGCACGATCTCATTCACGACCTTGTACAATCAGTCTCACAAGGGGAGAGTTTTACAGTAGACTCTGCAGGCACCAATGGCATCTCCGAAAATGTTAGACATCTGACATTTTTGGAAATTGACCAAAATGTTTCAACAACCTTGCAAAAGTTGAACAAAGTGCGGACTATAAATGTAGTGAGAGGTAAAAAAATTGATGAATCCTTCCTCCAGACTTGCATTTCAAGATTCAAATATCTGCGGGTGCTTAACTTAAACGATGTATCACTGAAAGGGTTGCCAAGTTCCATTGGTTCCTTGAAGCATTTGAGAAGGCTGGACTTAAGTGATAATGAAGGAATCAAGGAACTCCCCAATTCAATTTGTAAGTTTCAGAGCTTGCAAACTTTGGATCTTCGTGGTTGTGTGAATCTTAAAGAGTTGCTTGGAGACATGAGCAAGTTGATCAGCCTCAGATTCATTGCTATAACCACAAAACAAACAAGTTTTCTAGAGAAAGGAGTGGGATGCTTGGCATCACTTCGACGTCTTTATATTCGGGAGTGTAGTAATTTAACCTCTTTGCCGCGTGATACGAGTTATCTTGCGGCATTACGCACTCTCAACATATACAATTGTAAACAACTTGATTTGATGGAAAACTACCAAGAAATTCCACTGAGGCTCCAAAAAGTTCTTATTAATGGAGTACCACGGATGGTGGCATTGCCTGAATGGTTTCAAGGGGCTGCAAACACCCTACAAGTCTTGGTTATTGGGGATTGTGCGAATTGGAGGCATTGCCTGGGTGGTTGACGAGTTTCACATCGCTTAGAGCGCTTGTCCTCATATCATGTCCCAAACTGTTGTCTCTGCCAGAAGGGATGCACCGCCTCACTGCCTTAACACAACTTATGATTAAAGATTGTCCTAATCTGGAGAGGAGATGCCAACGCGATACAGGAG
This sequence comes from Gillenia trifoliata, assembly GCA_018257905.1. NCBI lineage: Eukaryota > Viridiplantae > Streptophyta > Magnoliopsida > Rosales > Rosaceae > Gillenia > Gillenia trifoliata. The sequence continues at coordinate 21,702,043 of CM031084.1, read as the reverse complement.
AAGATTGGCCAAAGATTTCTCATGTTCCAAATGTTTCTTTTGAATGAAGTCCTCCTCTTCATTGCCCCGTGTTTCTCTGTTTGTCTTGGTTTTATATTGTCTAATATTTTGTTGTTTCTGACTTGTTTGTATTTTGTTATTGCCGCTCCAAATTGTGTTGATTTATTACTGCACTAGGTTTAAACATGTATTTCTAAATAAATGAAAGTCATATAGAATTGTAGTTGTTGTTTTAATTTTCGTCTCGATCTGGATTATGGACCAATTTCAAATATATTTTTATATTTTGTATGTGTTGGTAAATGAGAGGAAGTTAGGAATTGAAATAACTCTTTCTTTTAATATTCATTCCAAGTAAGTAAACATGCAATATAATTAACACGTTTTTATGCGATCAAGTTAAAAATGGCAAGGGAGTAACATTCTTGATCGCATAAAAACGAAACTATGTAAAAGTATCAGAGGAATACAGCATTCAATTAGGCACATACAACGCCGTCTCATTGTTAAGACTACTAGCGGTTCTTAATGGCAGAGCTGACCACAAGGCACAAGCTGACCACAAGGCACAAGCTGACCACAAGCACATCGAAAGCTTACTAAACAATAATCAACTTCTCGATTTTCAAGCCCTGAAGAACTACACAAATGCGATGCTTGTCATTCAAGTTAAAGATGCAATGCTCTATATATACCAAATGCGATGCAGTAACTAACTCAGTCGGACGCCGGAAAAAGATAGGCTTTATATATACTAGGTCCAGCTGACGAGAACTACCAAACATTAAGGGATCTGGGAAAAGAACTCCTCCAGCTGATTTTCTGTTACGACCACACCAAGCTTTTGAGTAAAAACTGCATTGGTCACATCAACTCCTGTTCTTGTCACCGCATCTGCTGCACGGATCTGAAAGTAACCATCCAGGTTGTGTACAGTCCCATCTGCACAGGTTCTGTTTATCCTGTCCTGTCTCGTGAGACGGAGAAAGCAATCGAAGATATTAGATTGATCGTGGAAGATCTTGCCCCGCCAACAAAAGAATTGTATGTTGTACCAATTGAATCTGTGTACTCTTCAGATTCTGGTGATGGAAGGGATAGATTAAATCAGTTGTTAGATGCTGTTCCTGATGCTACTGGAAAAGAAGATCTTTTACTTCACATGCGGATGTTGGCGTTACAAAAGGTTGCGATTTTTATATAGATTTCAGTTGAAAACATACAATGAAGGGCATCATAGTGAATTCATGCAGAATGTTTTGCTTTGTTTTGAAGGTCGCCCCTGAAAATGGATACAACAGACTTGTGCTCGGATCATGCATATCGAGGATTGCTTGCCTTGTTATCACAGCCACTGTCAAGGTTTGTCCCTTTTATGCCTTAAGTTGGATGCTCCATTCCTCTGAAAATAAAATGACTTACTGCCACTGGTCAATGTATTGGATTCTTATAGGAATTCATGATATTGGTAATGAATCTTGTGGATTATATATTTGCATTGTTCTTCACTACATTTTATTTGAGAACTACTTCTGTCCCCGTCAAAATGGCTTAAAACAAATAATAACTGGTAATCCTGTACATAGATACATGAAATACCTGGTTAATTAGTAGTTTCCGGCTACATTTACCTATTTCACAGGAATCTAGGGTTTGCTTCATGCAATTGCTTTGAATATATTTGTTATGTTGGGAATATTTCTTCTGTTCTGATGTCAAAGCAATAATTATTAGTGTTCCAAATATATATTAATTTGCTATTTCCTCTTCATTCAAACAGTATTTATACAAGCCACCGGACCCGATTATCCATGTTTAATTTTATTTATTTGAAAAATATAGTTAATCTTAATACAGTATTTAATTAAGCTGAAAAGATAATAAATTTTATTGCATTAAACAAAACAATTACAAATGGAGTGGACGAGATGGCCACAACTAACCTAGCAAGTCATCCTCAGAGACTCAGATAATAGGTTGTGACTTTAAGTAGTAAATTTAATCCTTTATGTGATGTCTTCTTTTTTCTTGGAAACGGTGTTCATATTTTAAGCTTTTGTAATTCCATTGATTCAGCTTTTTGTCCGACTAAAGTAGGAAGGTTGCATGATTTTTGGAATGAAAGACCATTTATATCAATGCTATATATTAGTTTTTGTTGAAGTTTTAAAAGAATGTTACTGAAATTTCATATCTGTTTTATTATTACTTCTTCATAACTAAATACATATACAATCCGTAGCTTATAAGGAAACAAATAAAACAGGATATATACAAAACCCTACCTTCCTAATAAAGGACTCCTAGTATTTACCCTATTTACATTCCCTTTCTTTCGTTTAAACTTTGACTCACATCTACACTCTCCCTCAAGTTGGTGCATATATATCACACATGCCCAACTTGACAAGTGAGTCATCAAACTTATGACTACATACAGCATGAGTAAGAACATCTGCAAGTTGTTCCTCCGAATTCACAAACGGTATAGACACAATCTTCTTCTCAAGCTTCTCTTTAATGAAATGCCGATCAACCTCCACATGTTTTGTCCTGTCATGCTGCACGAGATTATCAGCTATATCTCTTGCTGACTTGTTATCACAATATAGCTTCATGGTTTCCTTTGACTTAACCCCAAGACTCCAGAGAAGTTTTCGAAGCCAAAGGATTTCACAAATGCCGTGGGCCATGCCCCTATACTCGGCTTCAGCTGAAGACCGTGATACCACCTTCTGTTTTTTACTTCGCCATGTAACCAAGTTCCCTCCTACAAAAGTGAAATATCCGGAAGTAGATCTTCTATCACTCACATTTCCTGCCCAATCAGCATCCGTGAACCCCTCAATTATCAAATGCTCGTGCTTCCTGTACAACACTCCTTTTCCTGGTGCAGACTTCAAATATGCTAGGATACGCATAACAGCAGTCATATGATCTACACTCGGTGAATGCATAAACTGACTCACCACACTTACAGCATATGCAATATCTGGACGTGTATGAGCTAAATAAATTAGTCTCCCTACAAGTCTCTGATATCTCCCTTTATCAACAGGCCTCTGATCTGGATCCAAATGTAGATGATGCTTTTCAACAATAGGAGTGTCTGCCGGCTTACACCCCAACATACCAGTTTCCTTTAATAAATCCAACACATACTTACATTGCGACAAGAAAATACCTCTTGAAGAGCGAGCAACTTCAACCCCAAGGAAATACTTCAAGTCTCCTAGGTTTTTCATTTCAAACTCGGCTTCCAAATTATTCTGCAACTTCGAAATCTCATCATGATCATCTCCAGTAATAATCATGTCATCTACATAGATGATTAAGGCTGTCACTTTACCTTTTCTCCGTTTAACAAACAATGTATGATCAGAATGACTCTGATGATACCCATTCTTCTTCATAACTTGGGTAAACCTGTCAAACCACGCACGAGGCGATTGCTTAAGTCCATAGAGTGACTTACGCAACCGACATACTCCGATATTTCCATAAGCACTATACCCAGGAGGGAAATCCATATACACTTCTTCCTCCAAATTTCCATGGAGAAAAGCATTTTTCACATCAAACTGTTTTAATGGCCAGTCCATATTTGCAGCTAAAGAAATCAGAACACGTACCGTATTCATCTTGGCAACTGGAGAAAAGGTTTCTTGATAATCTACACCATATGTTTGAGTGTATCCTTTAGCCACCAACCTCGCTTTGTACCTGTCTATCGACCCATCAGCTTTGTATTTAATTGTAAACACCCAACGACATCCAATGGTTTTTTTTCCTTTAGGTAAACACGTCACCTCCCATGTATTGTTCTTTTGTAACGCCAACATCTCCTCATCCATTGCTTGAGCCCACTTTGGATCCTTTAGAGCTTCCTCCACTCGAGTTGGTACTTTAATTGAATCCATATTGTTCACCAAGGTTTGGCGTTCTGGTGCAAGACCACCACATGAGACATAGTTGGCTATTGGATACTTCACCTTTCCTTCCGGAGAGAATCTATCAGGTGGCACACCTCGATTTTGTCTTGGTGGCAACCTATACACATTCACATTATCACTTGTGTTAATTACATAATCATCCACGATACTTACCTCAAGTATATTCAGAGAAGATTCATTGGACAACACTTTGGAGTTAGAGAGAGGGGAAAGCACATTAACAGATTCGGTTTGTGTCTGCTGCAGCTGTCTACTGGGCTCGGCAGAACACTCGGCAGTCTGCTGGATAGGTGCGGCAGACCCTTGTCTCGACTGCTCAGACACGGCAGTTTCCTTTGCTTCATATACTTGCTCAGACACGGCAGTTTCATTTGCTTCATATACTTGCTCAGACACGGCAGAACCCTGAACCTCAACATTAGCACATCGGTCAGAAAGTACAACAGCACGTTCGGTGCTGCATGAACCTGTGTCTTCTCCTAGATCCAACCACTCCAGATCACCAATAGTGTTCTCCCCCTGGTGATCTGAAGATAAACGCACAGAAGGATAAAAAAACTCCAGTTCAGAAAAAGTCACATCCATGGTGACATACATATGCTTAGTCTCAGGGTGATAACACTTGTAGCCTTTTTGATGAGGTGAGAAACCCACAAACACACACCGGAGAGCACACGGATCCAACTTGGTGCGATGAATTTTCTGAATATGCACATAAGCGACACACCCAAATACTCGAGGAGTGAGAGTATGAGTCGACGCTACTGGAGCATGTTGAGCGAGGACTTGAAGAGGTGTCTGAAAGTTCAGAACCCGAGAAGGCATACGGTTAATCACATAGACCGCATAAGTAACAGCTTCAGGCCAAAACATCTTAGGGACCGAGGCTCCAAGCAGAAGAGCACGTGTGGTTTCTAAGATGTGGCGGTTTTTCCGTTCAGCAACCCCGTTCTGTTACGGGGTATAAGGACAAGTCGTTTCATGGAGAATGCCACGATCACGAAGAAACTCGGACAACTCACAAGCAATGTACTCACCACCATTGTCAGACCGTAGTACTTTAATCACAGATGAATATTGAGTCTGGATCATCTGAGAGAAAGACCGAAAGACTAGACCAACATCACTCTTATTTTTCAACACATATAGCCATGTCATACGAGTGCAATCATCAACAAATGTAACAAACCATTCAATTCCCGAAGGAAGAACAACTGGAGATGGCCCCCAAACATCAGAGTGCACAAGTTCAAACGGCACAGACCTTTTATTCATACTAGAAGGAAACGAAGCACGATGGCTTTTAGCAAGAATACATACTTCACAATGTAAGTCTGATTCATTTATTCTACTAAATAAAGTAGGCAACATAAGCCGTAAATATCCAAACGATGCATGCCCTAACCGACGATGCAATAACCATACTTCTTGCAAACTACTAGCATGTGACGCTTGAACCGCATTAGCCCTGCCTGAAACGACGTCATCAACATAGTACAACCCCTCTCTCTTAGTGCCACGCCCAATTATCTCCTTGGTCTGAATATCCTGAAGTAGACAAAAGGACGGATACATTAAAACAACACAATCCAATTGTTCAGTGACTTGTGGTATTGATAATAAGTGATGGGACAATGATGGAACAAATAAGCAACGATGTAAAGGAAGAGATGGGGAGAGTTGCACAGTGCCAGCACCACACACGGGGACAAAAGTCCCATTAGCAGTCACTATGCTTTTCCTGTGAGACATTGTCATATATTGAAACAAAGTTTTATCATACGTCATATGATCGGTTGCACCAGAATCAAGAATCCAACCTGTATGTTGATCACTTTCGGTGGCTAAGAGAACACGCCCCACAATACCTGTATTGGAGGATGAATCACCAGGAGTAGCACGAGTTAACAAAGTGTGACTAGGATCCCCAGAGCTAGCCCCGGCCTCTTGAGCAGTTGGTGTAGTCGCTGCAAGAGAGGCACGGCCTCCATTGGATCTGACTGTTCCACGGTCCTTTGCCCGCAATTTCTTCTTAAGTATTTACCCTATTTACATTCCCTTTCTTTCGTCTAAACTTTGACTCACATCTACAGTTTTATGCTGACACTTGAAGGAAATTTTGATCTAACTTATACATTCGTTCAACAGGGCCAAGGATATTCTTTACCAGCCGATATACAATATGTTGATGCAAGGTGGGAGATCCCAGTGTTACTTCCTCTTCGTGATTGTCTTGCACGAGAGCTGACCATGCTTTGTCGCCTTGATGGGTTTGTAATTTATGCCACTGTATAGCTTGAGATAGCGGACTTGTGATGCCAACAACAATCACAGAACTGCAGGTATCAATTGAATGAAGGTGTTTGATTGACATCCGAGGCTGTTCTAATTGTCCAACATGATATTTTTGTGTTGATGGCGTGTATCACAAGTTTGCAAGTGGAGCTTGGTTCAGTGAGATTGTACCAAAAAAACAAGAACAAAAATGAGACCGGCATAGGCCTGTTTCGTCAGTTTTGTACAAGAAACAGTCAATACTCTGATTTTTTTGGTATCATATATGCATTAGAGGAAGATTGAGTGCTTCAACAAATTTTGTAAAAATAGTTATAAAATTGTTGCAAGTGGATTTTTTCTCAACGTCGAAAGAGCTCCATTGTTTTGATCTTCCTCCCCAATGATGTGAAAAGGACAAAAGATCAGGGGCACAAATATAACAATCAGTACAATTTGAAGGGATAAACTTGTTATTTAACTCTCATTTAGCACTTGAATATGAAGGCCTACTTACTATGTTTCATTTTTATTCATTTTTGTTTGATAAGAAGACCGCATTCATTTTTATTCATTTCGCACTTTTTTTAAACTAATCGTTGGATTAAATAAATTAAATGACAAGCAAAGGTTGGAGTGCAGAAGGAGAAGACGAGAGTGCAAAATTCTTCGGTTGGGATGACCAGACCACATGACTGTCTAACATCAGACGCATTGGTGGGCTAGGCCGAAATACTTGGAGGTGAGAGTGGGGAAAGAGTGTATTTGTGTCTTAAGTCGGACGGCCATGTGATTCGACAAAACTCAATATATTGACCGAAGAATTTCTTCCACTATGCTTGCCGGTTGCCGCTTGGTAATTTCCTAATTATCAGACAAAATAATATTCCCAACCTTCCTAACAAACAAAAGGAAACATATTACAAGTCTTTCTTTATAATTGTTGACTTTTTAAAAACAGATTAAGAACCAGAATCATTATACCTTTGCTAACAGTTTGCTCACCTCATCAAGCAGAAGAAGATGGCTGAGCTTGCATTTCCTCTGGCAGCCAAACTCATTGAAAAGCTCGGCTCCATTGCTTCTGAGCAGATTTGCTTGGCATGGGGCGTTAAGGCGGATCTGCAGAAGCTTGGGCGCACCATGTCCACCATCAAAGACGTTCTCTTGGATGCCGAAGAGAAGCAAGCACATAACAAGGAGCCGCAGTTGGCTACGACAACTTAAAGATGTGTTCCTTGATGCGGAGGATCTGTTGGACGAGTTTGAGTGCGAAGCTTTGCGAAGGCAAGTGGTTCGTGGCTGTGGCACGACTCGAAAGGTACACCGTTTCTTTTCCCTGTCTAATCCAGTTGCATTCCGCTGGAGAGTAGGTCATGGAATTAAGAAAATAAGGGAGAGATTACATGAGCTCAAAGATGATAAGAATTTTGCTGATCTCCGCACTCTTCATCATCACCATCATCTCGGTGATCACGTGAGGGAGAATAGGAATACGACCCACTCCTTTGTCCGTGCTTCGGAGGTTATTGGTAGAGACGCGGACAAAAACAAAATTGTCGATCTTCTTGTGGAACAAGGTGATGATGATCAAGGAGTGAATGGGAATGTCTCTGTTATTCCAATAGTAGGAATTGGAGGTTTAGGGAAGACCACACTTGCCAAGTTGGTGTACAAAGATGAGATGGTCGTTCGGAGTTTCGACTTAATGATGTGGCAGCATGTGGGAGTGGACTTTGATGTTACTAGATTGACAAAAGAGATCCTTAGCTCTGCATCCAGAAGAGAGATCAGTGAAGCGTTGTCTCTTGATCAATTGCAAGAACAACTACGAGACGCTTTAAAGGATAAGAAATTTCTGCTTGTCTTGGACGATGTGTGGAACGACGAACGTTTCAAATGGAGCGAGTTGAGAGATTTGTTGATAGAGGGAGCCAAGGCGGGAACAAAGATTTTGGTGACGACGCGAAATATCTCGGTTGCTTCAATCATGGGCAAGGTTGGAACATACCTAAATTTGGAAGTTCTCTGTTTTGAGGATTGTTTGTCTTTGTTTGTAAAATGTGCATTTGAAGAGGGACAAGACAAACAACATCCAAACCTCTACGAAATTGGAAAAGATATCGTAAGAAAGTGCGGAGGTGTTCCCTTAGCAGTGAAAACTTTAGGGAGTCAACTTTACTCAAAGACTGATGAGCGTGAATGGAGATTGATTTGAGATTCTGAGATATGGGAATTAGAACGAGAGAGAGCTGGACACATTTTACCTGCTTTGAGGTTGAGTTATAGTCAATTGCCTGCTCATTTGAAAAAATGCCTTGCTTACTGTTCATATTTTCCAAAGAAGTACATTAAATTTGATAGCAATGACTTGATCAGTCATTGGATGGCACATGGAATCCTCGAATCTCATGAGCATGGCAATATGGAGTTGGAAGATGTTGGTGAGCTCTATTTCAAACAGTTATGGGACAGATCTTTCTTTCAAAATGTTACTGACAAATTCCTCTTCTATATATTTGATATGCACGATCTCATTCACGACCTTGTACAATCAGTCTCACAAGGGGAGAGTTTTACAGTAGACTCTGCAGGCACCAATGGCATCTCCGAAAATGTTAGACATCTGACATTTTTGGAAATTGACCAAAATGTTTCAACAACCTTGCAAAAGTTGAACAAAGTGCGGACTATAAATGTAGTGAGAGGTAAAAAAATTGATGAATCCTTCCTCCAGACTTGCATTTCAAGATTCAAATATCTGCGGGTGCTTAACTTAAACGATGTATCACTGAAAGGGTTGCCAAGTTCCATTGGTTCCTTGAAGCATTTGAGAAGGCTGGACTTAAGTGATAATGAAGGAATCAAGGAACTCCCCAATTCAATTTGTAAGTTTCAGAGCTTGCAAACTTTGGATCTTCGTGGTTGTGTGAATCTTAAAGAGTTGCTTGGAGACATGAGCAAGTTGATCAGCCTCAGATTCATTGCTATAACCACAAAACAAACAAGTTTTCTAGAGAAAGGAGTGGGATGCTTGGCATCACTTCGACGTCTTTATATTCGGGAGTGTAGTAATTTAACCTCTTTGCCGCGTGATACGAGTTATCTTGCGGCATTACGCACTCTCAACATATACAATTGTAAACAACTTGATTTGATGGAAAACTACCAAGAAATTCCACTGAGGCTCCAAAAAGTTCTTATTAATGGAGTACCACGGATGGTGGCATTGCCTGAATGGTTTCAAGGGGCTGCAAACACCCTACAAGTCTTGGTTATTGGGGATTGTGCGAATTGGAGGCATTGCCTGGGTGGTTGACGAGTTTCACATCGCTTAGAGCGCTTGTCCTCATATCATGTCCCAAACTGTTGTCTCTGCCAGAAGGGATGCACCGCCTCACTGCCTTAACACAACTTATGATTAAAGATTGTCCTAATCTGGAGAGGAGATGCCAACGCGATACAGGAGAAGATTGGCCAAAGATTTCTCATGTTCCAAATGTTTCTTTTGAATGAAGTCCTCCTCTTCATTGCCCCGTGTTTCTCTGTTTGTCTTGGTTTTATATTGTCTAATATTTTGTTGTTTCTGACTTGTTTGTATTTTGTTATTGCCGCTCCAAATTGTGTTGATTTATTACTGCACTAGGTTTAAACATGTATTTCTAAATAAATGAAAGTCATATAGAATTGTAGTTGTTGTTTTAATTTTCGTCTCGATCTGGATTATGGACCAATTTCAAATATATTTTTATATTTTGTATGTGTTGGTAAATGAGAGGAAGTTAGGAATTGAAATAACTCTTTCTTTTAATATTCATTCCAAGTAAGTAAACATGCAATATAATTAACACGTTTTTATGCGATCAAGTTAAAAATGGCAAGGGAGTAACATTCTTGATCGCATAAAAACGAAACTATGTAAAAGTATCAGAGGAATACAGCATTCAATTAGGCACATACAACGCCGTCTCATTGTTAAGACTACTAGCGGTTCTTAATGGCAGAGCTGACCACAAGGCACAAGCTGACCACAAGGCACAAGCTGACCACAAGCACATCGAAAGCTTACTAAACAATAATCAACTTCTCGATTTTCAAGCCCTGAAGAACTACACAAATGCGATGCTTGTCATTCAAGTTAAAGATGCAATGCTCTATATATACCAAATGCGATGCAGTAACTAACTCAGTCGGACGCCGGAAAAAGATAGGCTTTATATATACTAGGTCCAGCTGACGAGAACTACCAAACATTAAGGGATCTGGGAAAAGAACTCCTCCAGCTGATTTTCTGTTACGACCACACCAAGCTTTTGAGTAAAAACTGCATTGGTCACATCAACTCCTGTTCTTGTCACCGCATCTGCTGCACGGATCTGAAAGTAACCATCCAGGTTGTGTACAGTCCCATCTGCACAGGTTCTGTTTATCCTGTCCTGTCTCGTGAGACGGAGAAAGCAATCGAAGATATTAGATTGATCGTGGAAGATCTTGCCCCGCCAACAAAAGAATTGTATGTTGTACCAATTGAATCTGTGTACTCTTCAGATTCTGGTGATGGAAGGGATAGATTAAATCAGTTGTTAGATGCTGTTCCTGATGCTACTGGAAAAGAAGATCTTTTACTTCACATGCGGATGTTGGCGTTACAAAAGGTTGCGATTTTTATATAGATTTCAGTTGAAAACATACAATGAAGGGCATCATAGTGAATTCATGCAGAATGTTTTGCTTTGTTTTGAAGGTCGCCCCTGAAAATGGATACAACAGACTTGTGCTCGGATCATGCATATCGAGGATTGCTTGCCTTGTTATCACAGCCACTGTCAAGGTTTGTCCCTTTTATGCCTTAAGTTGGATGCTCCATTCCTCTGAAAATAAAATGACTTACTGCCACTGGTCAATGTATTGGATTCTTATAGGAATTCATGATATTGGTAATGAATCTTGTGGATTATATATTTGCATTGTTCTTCACTACATTTTATTTGAGAACTACTTCTGTCCCCGTCAAAATGGCTTAAAACAAATAATAACTGGTAATCCTGTACATAGATACATGAAATACCTGGTTAATTAGTAGTTTCCGGCTACATTTACCTATTTCACAGGAATCTAGGGTTTGCTTCATGCAATTGCTTTGAATATATTTGTTATGTTGGGAATATTTCTTCTGTTCTGATGTCAAAGCAATAATTATTAGTGTTCCAAATATATATTAATTTGCTATTTCCTCTTCATTCAAACAGTATTTATACAAGCCACCGGACCCGATTATCCATGTTTAATTTTATTTATTTGAAAAATATAGTTAATCTTAATACAGTATTTAATTAAGCTGAAAAGATAATAAATTTTATTGCATTAAACAAAACAATTACAAATGGAGTGGACGAGATGGCCACAACTAACCTAGCAAGTCATCCTCAGAGACTCAGATAATAGGTTGTGACTTTAAGTAGTAAATTTAATCCTTTATGTGATGTCTTCTTTTTTCTTGGAAACGGTGTTCATATTTTAAGCTTTTGTAATTCCATTGATTCAGCTTTTTGTCCGACTAAAGTAGGAAGGTTGCATGATTTTTGGAATGAAAGACCATTTATATCAATGCTATATATTAGTTTTTGTTGAAGTTTTAAAAGAATGTTACTGAAATTTCATATCTGTTTTATTATTACTTCTTCATAACTAAATACATATACAATCCGTAGCTTATAAGGAAACAAATAAAACAGGATATATACAAAACCCTACCTTCCTAATAAAGGACTCCTAGTATTTACCCTATTTACATTCCCTTTCTTTCGTTTAAACTTTGACTCACATCTACACTCTCCCTCAAGTTGGTGCATATATATCACACATGCCCAACTTGACAAGTGAGTCATCAAACTTATGACTACATACAGCATGAGTAAGAACATCTGCAAGTTGTTCCTCCGAATTCACAAACGGTATAGACACAATCTTCTTCTCAAGCTTCTCTTTAATGAAATGCCGATCAACCTCCACATGTTTTGTCCTGTCATGCTGCACGAGATTATCAGCTATATCTCTTGCTGACTTGTTATCACAATATAGCTTCATGGTTTCCTTTGACTTAACCCCAAGACTCCAGAGAAGTTTTCGAAGCCAAAGGATTTCACAAATGCCGTGGGCCATGCCCCTATACTCGGCTTCAGCTGAAGACCGTGATACCACCTTCTGTTTTTTACTTCGCCATGTAACCAAGTTCCCTCCTACAAAAGTGAAATATCCGGAAGTAGATCTTCTATCACTCACATTTCCTGCCCAATCAGCATCCGTGAACCCCTCAATTATCAAATGCTCGTGCTTCCTGTACAACACTCCTTTTCCTGGTGCAGACTTCAAATATGCTAGGATACGCATAACAGCAGTCATATGATCTACACTCGGTGAATGCATAAACTGACTCACCACACTTACAGCATATGCAATATCTGGACGTGTATGAGCTAAATAAATTAGTCTCCCTACAAGTCTCTGATATCTCCCTTTATCAACAGGCCTCTGATCTGGATCCAAATGTAGATGATGCTTTTCAACAATAGGAGTGTCTGCCGGCTTACACCCCAACATACCAGTTTCCTTTAATAAATCCAACACATACTTACATTGCGACAAGAAAATACCTCTTGAAGAGCGAGCAACTTCAACCCCAAGGAAATACTTCAAGTCTCCTAGGTTTTTCATTTCAAACTCGGCTTCCAAATTATTCTGCAACTTCGAAATCTCATCATGATCATCTCCAGTAATAATCATGTCATCTACATAGATGATTAAGGCTGTCACTTTACCTTTTCTCCGTTTAACAAACAATGTATGATCAGAATGACTCTGATGATACCCATTCTTCTTCATAACTTGGGTAAACCTGTCAAACCACGCACGAGGCGATTGCTTAAGTCCATAGAGTGACTTACGCAACCGACATACTCCGATATTTCCATAAGCACTATACCCAGGAGGGAAATCCATATACACTTCTTCCTCCAAATTTCCATGGAGAAAAGCATTTTTCACATCAAACTGTTTTAATGGCCAGTCCATATTTGCAGCTAAAGAAATCAGAACACGTACCGTATTCATCTTGGCAACTGGAGAAAAGGTTTCTTGATAATCTACACCATATGTTTGAGTGTATCCTTTAGCCACCAACCTCGCTTTGTACCTGTCTATCGACCCATCAGCTTTGTATTTAATTGTAAACACCCAACGACATCCAATGGTTTTTTTTCCTTTAGGTAAACACGTCACCTCCCATGTATTGTTCTTTTGTAACGCCAACATCTCCTCATCCATTGCTTGAGCCCACTTTGGATCCTTTAGAGCTTCCTCCACTCGAGTTGGTACTTTAATTGAATCCATATTGTTCACCAAGGTTTGGCGTTCTGGTGCAAGACCACCACATGAGACATAGTTGGCTATTGGATACTTCACCTTTCCTTCCGGAGAGAATCTATCAGGTGGCACACCTCGATTTTGTCTTGGTGGCAACCTATACACATTCACATTATCACTTGTGTTAATTACATAATCATCCACGATACTTACCTCAAGTATATTCAGAGAAGATTCATTGGACAACACTTTGGAGTTAGAGAGAGGGGAAAGCACATTAACAGATTCGGTTTGTGTCTGCTGCAGCTGTCTACTGGGCTCGGCAGAACACTCGGCAGTCTGCTGGATAGGTGCGGCAGACCCTTGTCTCGACTGCTCAGACACGGCAGTTTCCTTTGCTTCATATACTTGCTCAGACACGGCAGTTTCATTTGCTTCATATACTTGCTCAGACACGGCAGAACCCTGAACCTCAACATTAGCACATCGGTCAGAAAGTACAACAGCACGTTCGGTGCTGCATGAACCTGTGTCTTCTCCTAGATCCAACCACTCCAGATCACCAATAGTGTTCTCCCCCTGGTGATCTGAAGATAAACGCACAGAAGGATAAAAAAACTCCAGTTCAGAAAAAGTCACATCCATGGTGACATACATATGCTTAGTCTCAGGGTGATAACACTTGTAGCCTTTTTGATGAGGTGAGAAACCCACAAACACACACCGGAGAGCACACGGATCCAACTTGGTGCGATGAATTTTCTGAATATGCACATAAGCGACACACCCAAATACTCGAGGAGTGAGAGTATGAGTCGACGCTACTGGAGCATGTTGAGCGAGGACTTGAAGAGGTGTCTGAAAGTTCAGAACCCGAGAAGGCATACGGTTAATCACATAGACCGCATAAGTAACAGCTTCAGGCCAAAACATCTTAGGGACCGAGGCTCCAAGCAGAAGAGCACGTGTGGTTTCTAAGATGTGGCGGTTTTTCCGTTCAGCAACCCCGTTCTGTTACGGGGTATAAGGACAAGTCGTTTCATGGAGAATGCCACGATCACGAAGAAACTCGGACAACTCACAAGCAATGTACTCACCACCATTGTCAGACCGTAGTACTTTAATCACAGATGAATATTGAGTCTGGATCATCTGAGAGAAAGACCGAAAGACTAGACCAACATCACTCTTATTTTTCAACACATATAGCCATGTCATACGAGTGCAATCATCAACAAATGTAACAAACCATTCAATTCCCGAAGGAAGAACAACTGGAGATGGCCCCCAAACATCAGAGTGCACAAGTTCAAACGGCACAGACCTTTTATTCATACTAGAAGGAAACGAAGCACGATGGCTTTTAGCAAGAATACATACTTCACAATGTAAGTCTGATTCATTTATTCTACTAAATAAAGTAGGCAACATAAGCCGTAAATATCCAAACGATGCATGCCCTAACCGACGATGCAATAACCATACTTCTTGCAAACTACTAGCATGTGACGCTTGAACCGCATTAGCCCTGCCTGAAACGACGTCATCAACATAGTACAACCCCTCTCTCTTAGTGCCACGCCCAATTATCTCCTTGGTCTGAATATCCTGAAGTAGACAAAAGGACGGATACATTAAAACAACACAATCCAATTGTTCAGTGACTTGTGGTATTGATAATAAGTGATGGGACAATGATGGAACAAATAAGCAACGATGTAAAGGAAGAGATGGGGAGAGTTGCACAGTGCCAGCACCACACACGGGGACAAAAGTCCCATTAGCAGTCACTATGCTTTTCCTGTGAGACATTGTCATATATTGAAACAAAGTTTTATCATACGTCATATGATCGGTTGCACCAGAATCAAGAATCCAACCTGTATGTTGATCACTTTCGGTGGCTAAGAGAACACGCCCCACAATACCTGTATTGGAGGATGAATCACCAGGAGTAGCACGAGTTAACAAAGTGTGACTAGGATCCCCAGAGCTAGCCCCGGCCTCTTGAGCAGTTGGTGTAGTCGCTGCAAGAGAGGCACGGCCTCCATTGGATCTGACTGTTCCACGGTCCTTTGCCCGCAATTTCTTCTTAAGTATTTACCCTATTTACATTCCCTTTCTTTCGTCTAAACTTTGACTCACATCTACAGTTTTATGCTGACACTTGAAGGAAATTTTGATCTAACTTATACATTCGTTCAACAGGGCCAAGGATATTCTTTACCAGCCGATATACAATATGTTGATGCAAGGTGGGAGATCCCAGTGTTACTTCCTCTTCGTGATTGTCTTGCACGAGAGCTGACCATGCTTTGTCGCCTTGATGGGTTTGTAATTTATGCCACTGTATAGCTTGAGATAGCGGACTTGTGATGCCAACAACAATCACAGAACTGCAGGTATCAATTGAATGAAGGTGTTTGATTGACATCCGAGGCTGTTCTAATTGTCCAACATGATATTTTTGTGTTGATGGCGTGTATCACAAGTTTGCAAGTGGAGCTTGGTTCAGTGAGATTGTACCAAAAAAACAAGAACAAAAATGAGACCGGCATAGGCCTGTTTCGTCAGTTTTGTACAAGAAACAGTCAATACTCTGATTTTTTTGGTATCATATATGCATTAGAGGAAGATTGAGTGCTTCAACAAATTTTGTAAAAATAGTTATAAAATTGTTGCAAGTGGATTTTTTCTCAACGTCGAAAGAGCTCCATTGTTTTGATCTTCCTCCCCAATGATGTGAAAAGGACAAAAGATCAGGGGCACAAATATAACAATCAGTACAATTTGAAGGGATAAACTTGTTATTTAACTCTCATTTAGCACTTGAATATGAAGGCCTACTTACTATGTTTCATTTTTATTCATTTTTGTTTGATAAGAAGACCGCATTCATTTTTATTCATTTCGCACTTTTTTTAAACTAATCGTTGGATTAAATAAATTAAATGACAAGCAAAGGTTGGAGTGCAGAAGGAGAAGACGAGAGTGCAAAATTCTTCGGTTGGGATGACCAGACCACATGACTGTCTAACATCAGACGCATTGGTGGGCTAGGCCGAAATACTTGGAGGTGAGAGTGGGGAAAGAGTGTATTTGTGTCTTAAGTCGGACGGCCATGTGATTCGACAAAACTCAATATATTGACCGAAGAATTTCTTCCACTATGCTTGCCGGTTGCCGCTTGGTAATTTCCTAATTATCAGACAAAATAATATTCCCAACCTTCCTAACAAACAAAAGGAAACATATTACAAGTCTTTCTTTATAATTGTTGACTTTTTAAAAACAGATTAAGAACCAGAATCATTATACCTTTGCTAACAGTTTGCTCACCTCATCAAGCAGAAGAAGATGGCTGAGCTTGCATTTCCTCTGGCAGCCAAACTCATTGAAAAGCTCGGCTCCATTGCTTCTGAGCAGATTTGCTTGGCATGGGGCGTTAAGGCGGATCTGCAGAAGCTTGGGCGCACCATGTCCACCATCAAAGACGTTCTCTTGGATGCCGAAGAGAAGCAAGCACACAAGGAGCTGCGCAGTTGGCTACGACAACTTAAAGATGTGTTCCCTTGATGCGGAGGATCTGTTGGACGAGTTTGAGTCTGAGCTTTGCGAAGGCAAGTGGTTCGTGGCTGTGGCACATTTCCGAAAGGTACACCGTTTCTTTTCCCTGTCTAATCGGTGCATTCCGCTGGAGAGTAGGTCATGGAATTAAGAAAATAAGGGAGAGATTACATGAGCTCAAAAGATGATAAAAATTTGATCTCCGCACTCTTCATCATCACCATCATCTCGGTGATCACGTGAGGGAGAATAGGAATACGACCCACTCCTTTGTCCGTGCTTCGGAGTTATTGGTAGAGGCATGGACAAAAGCAAAGGCCAATCGATCTTCTTGTGGAACAAGGTGATGATGATCAAGGAGTGAATGGGAATGTCTCTGTTATTCCAATAGTAGGAGTGGAGGTTTAGGGAAGACCACACTTGCCAAGTTGGTGTACAAAGATGAGATGGTCGTTCGGAGTTTCGACTTAATGATGTGGCAGCATGTGGGAGTGGACTTTGATGTTACTAGATTGACAAAAGAGATCTAACAGCTCTGCATCCAGAAGAGAGATCAGTGAAGCGTTGTCTCTTGATCAATTGCAAGAACAACTACGAGCGCTTTAAAAGGATAAGAAATTTCTGCTTGTCTTGGACGATGTGTGGAACGACGAACGTTTCAAATGGAGCGAGTTGAGAGATTTGTTGATAGAGGGCAAGGCGGGAACAAGATTTTGGTGACTGACGAAATATCTCGGTTGCTTCAATCATGGGCAAGGTTGGAACATACCTAAATTTGGGATTCTCTGTTTTGAGGATTGTTTGTCTTTGTTTGTAAATGTGCATTTGAAGAGGGACAAGACAACATCCAAACCTCTGAAATTGGAAAGATATCGTAAGAAAGTGCGGAGGTGTTCCCTTAGCAGTGAAAACTTTTAGGAGTCAACTTTACTCAAAGGCGATGAGCGTGAATGGAGATTGATTTGAGATTGAGATATGGGAATTAGAGCAGAGAGCTGGACATTTTACCTGCTTTGAGGTTGAGTTATAGTCAATTGCCTGCTCATTTGAAAAAATGCCTTGCTTACTGTTCATATTTTCAAAGAAATTACATTAAATTTGATAGCAATGACTTGATCAGTCATTGGATGGCACATGAATCCCTCGAATCTCGCAGAGCATGGCAATATGGAGTTGGAAGATGTTGGTGAGCTCTATTTCAAACAGTTATGGGACAGATCTTTCTTTCAAATATTACTGAATTACTGGATCTTCTACCACTTTGATATGCACGATCTCATTCACGACCTTGTACAATCAGTCTCACAAGGAGAGAGTTTCATAGTAGACTCTCTGACACCAATGGCATCTCCGAAAATATTAGACATCTGACATTTTGAAATTGACAAAATGTTTCAACAACCTTGCAAAAGTTGAACAAAGTGCGGACTATACAAGTAGTGTTTAAAGATATTGATGACTCCTTCCTCACACTTGCATTTCAAGATTCAAATATCTGCGGGTGCTTTGCTTGGCCACAATGTATCAATGGAAGGGTTGCCAAGTTCCATTGGTTCCTTGAAGCATTTGAGAAGGCTGGACTTACGTGATAATGAAGGGCCTCTGAACTCCACAAATTCATTGTAAGTTGCAGCGCTTGCAAGCTTTCAATCTTAGTGGATGTGTGAATCTTAAAGAGTTGCCTGGAGACATGAGCAAGTTGATCAGCCTCAGATTCATTGTTATAACACAAAACAAGCAAGTTTCCTGGGAATGGAGTGGGATACTTGAAATCACTTCGATATCTTTATATTCAAGAGTGTAGTAATTTAACCCAGCTTTGCCAGCGTGATACGAGTTATCTTGCGGCATTACGCACTCTGATAGTAATCGTTAAACAACTTGATTTGGTGATGAAGCTATCAAATTCACTGAGGCTCCAAAACTTGATTGTTGGAGTACCACGGATGGTGGCATTGCCTGAATAGTTTCAGGCTGCAAACACCCTACAAGTCTTGGTTATTGAAGTGCCAAAGGTGGAGGGATTGCCCGAGAGTGGTTGACGAGTTTCACATCGCTTACAACGCTTGTCCTCTTATCATGTCCCAAACTGTTGTCTCTGCCAGGGATACATCGCCTCACTGCCTTAACAACTTAGGGGATCAGAAATTGTCCTGATCTGGAGAGGAGATGCTGGCCACGATTACAGGAGAAGATTGGCCGGAATTTCTCATGTTCCAAATGTTTCCCAGATGAAGTCCTCTTCTTCATTACCTGCGTGTTTCTCTGTTGTCTTGGTTTTATATTGTCTAATATTTTGTTGTTTACACTACACGACTTGTTAAGTATTTTGTTACCGCCTCACCAAATTGTGTTCATTTATTACTACTTGATTTAAACATGTATTTCTAAATAAATGAAAGTCACATATAGAATTGTAGTTGTGGTTTTAATTTTTGTCTCGATTTCGATTACGGATCGATTTCAAACATATTTTATATTTTGTATGTGACCGATTTGAAACATATTTTTATATTTTACCATGTGTTGGTAGAATGTGAGGAAGTCAGGGTGAACAACTCTTTCCTTTAATATCCATTCCAAGTAGTAAACATGCAATATAATTAACACATTTTTATACGATCAAGTTAAAAATATGGCAACAAGAGGTCACACTCTTGATAGCATAAAAACGAAACTACGTAAAAGTATCGGAGGAATACAGCATTCAATTAGGCACATACAACCCCGTGTCATTGTTAAGAACTGCTAGCGCTTCTTAATGGCAGAGAGGGGTTTCCTTTAGTTTTTCGGCTAACACGCGGTGCCAGCTGACCACAAGCTTGTCGAAAGCTTACTAAACAATAATCAACTACCAAAATTTTCAAGCCCTGAAGAACTACACACAGTGAAAACTTTGTTACTTGTCATTCAAGTTAAAGATGCAATGCTCTATATATATGCTAGGTCCAGAGAGGAAAATGCAGCTGGAATGAACTAATCCCAAATGCGATGCAGTAACTAACTCAGTCGGACGCGGAAAAGACAGGCTTTATATATACTAGGTCCAGCTGACGAGAACTACCAAACATTAAGGGATCTGGGAAAGAACTCCTCCAGCTGATTTTCTGTTACGACCACACCAAGCTTTTGAGTAAAGCTGCATTGAGTACATCAACTCCTGTTTCTGTCACCGCATCTGCTGCACGGATCTGAAAGTAACCATCCAGGTTGTGTACAGTCCCCATCTGCACAAGTTTACGAAACCCATGAAAAAATAAACTCACTTCTGTTGTGCATTACACACCACCTCACTTGGCAAATAGCTTTTAGAAGTTCAACGCCAGAGCAAATAATTTAGCTACTAAGAAAGGGAAAGTAAAGAGGAGATTATAGTTCTTAATTGACTGCTCTAGCTCATTAGGGAATTTATGTAAAACTATTCTCTTTCTCTATAGTGACAATCCCTAGATTTGAATAAGAGATAGTTTCATCGAAGAGCATAAAGAAGAACAAGCAAAGGTATTGGAGGCTTATGATGCACCAACCGCACTTCCTTTTGCGGTTGATTATTGTACTTGTTTGTTAATTAGATATTAAAGTTTGTTAAGTGGTATTCTCCAATCGACTGCCAATTACCCCCTTAACTAGAACAAGACAGCCAAATAACTCTCTGCCTCACAGATTTAGAGAAATTTCTTCCAAATTTCTGTTTAGAGTGGTGTCTTGTGAGAGGCACGAGACACAATTTCAGCGCCTACCTCTACTTTCCCTTCATGTAAAAGTCAAGTAAGAGGGCAAACAATTGAATTACGGTTGGGACACGAAGCGAAGATCGATGTGAGAAGTTGGACACGAAAAATGTCTCATGTTTCTCATATGACACCACTAAACGAGGAAATTTTGGATGAAATTATCTCAAATTCAATGACGAGGATGTTATTTGGCTGTCTTATACAAGTTGGGGGTAAATCGGAAGAATAATAGTTTTGAGGGTATCGGCAGCCTTGTGATAGTTTGGAGGAGTATTGGCGGTTACCACTTCTCCAATCTACTAATTCGAATCTTGACGAATTTCACGATCATCAAACTATAAAAGTATCAAGAGGAATTCCTTTACTTACCCTGCGCAACAATAGGTTGATAGAGAGAGGAGAGGTTGATGAAGCCAATTGCCAAAGAATCTTTCATGTGTCTTCTATCAGACGCAAAAAGAAACGAAGGAATATTGGGGCATGCACTATCCGGAAACACCTGCACCGCATTACCCGCAACAGGTAATAAATATATATATAGAGGTAGCAAACTCATCAAGATATATATCGCATGTTATGTTGCAAGACGCTGAATTTGGACACCACATCCATTCATATAAAATTTCAACAAGATCAAAGTACGATAACTTCATGACGTAACATCCAAAGTATCATGAAATTTCCATATAAATGCAAAACACACAGAAGTGATGAAGTACCTTTGGAATTCAGAAAAGGTCTGAAATGTGGGGCGGATAGTTCAAGACATAGCTTGCTAAAGGGCAAGGAAATGCAAGACTCGAATCCAAATCCCAAACTAATGCGTTGCGGGTGTGTCACCTCCACGCCGCCTTTTTCTGTACGCAAATGACATGATAATCCCACAGAACAATCCCATCTGCTCGATTGCTGGCCTTCTGATGCCACAACGGGATCTACACCATTTATTTACACCACAACAAAATATAAATTCATTGAGAAAACAAGACACATAAATCATAAATTTTAAGACAAACAGCCAGGTTGGGTAACATGGGCACAAAAATACATGCCTGTTTCTTGTCATTGGAGATGAAAACAACGAAAAGATCAGACCCCTGCGCATCTGCTATGCCCTTTTTGCACAGTTGCTTGCAGAGCAAGTACACGTTCTCCTCACTACACAAAACATAAGTTGCACAAAAAGGGTAATTAATTTGATGAGCAACTGAGCAACAACACAACCACAAAACCGAAAACCAAATCATAATCCTCCCACCCATCCCCACGAAGCCAATCACAAGCTCTCCACAACCCGATCCTCACCAATGCCTCTCCAACGCCACCGCCATTGTCGGCCGCAAAGCTCCGGCCAGGCCTCTCGCCGCTCGCGACCAATCCCTGCCCGTCATCTACCTCTTCCCGCCCACAAATCCCTCCACCCGCCGTCGCCCTATCGGACCTCCCCGCCTCCCCTCACCCTCTCGTTCTCGTCGCTTTCGACGCCGTGGAAGCACGCGCGGGAGATGGTGAAGCGAGCGGAGTATTTGTCGGCTTTCGCGACGAGGTTTGTTTGGATATGTGGACGAGAGCGCGAGCGGTAGGGCATTACGACTCGGAGTTGGTTATGAGGAAGGAGCCGTTTGGTGCGTGAGAGTACTTTGGAGGCTGTGGCAGGGCTCTGGGTGCCAGTGAGTACTTTTGTTCTTTTGTTCCGGCTTTGTATTGCTTATTTCATTTGTTTGTTTTGTCCACCCACAACTAAAACTTTAAAAGGGAAAGAAAATCTTCTCATTCAAACCATCCCATCTAATTGTGAAGGCGCTGTTTTACACTCAAGCAAGTTTGAATTCTCTTTTGCTATAAATCGACGTTAAAAAATGCTTAAAAAGACAAAATGGTGTTGAGGCCAATTTAACCATTGGGGGTAATCATTTCGGCCAATTTAATCCTTGATTTTCAAATTTCGCTAATTTGGTTATAGCTTTTATCTATTTATGTATTTTTAACCCACTCTTTAACCCCACTTTAGTTTTTGTGTGAAAAAAAATACTTTTGTGTTGTGGCCTATTTTTGGGAGAAGGGTGCGGCAAGAAGATGAGAGAAAATAGAAGGGCAGGAATTGTGGTGTATTGTGAGTACGTGTGCTAAAATGTAGATGCCTTTATTTATAGTAAAGCAGAGAATGCAGGTTGTAATAGGAATGTAATCTTTAGGATTTGAATATCCCAATCCATATCTACCTAGGATTTACACAATCACATTTAACACATGTTTATATTATCTACAACAACTCCCCGCAGGTGTGCAAATACTCAATAGATATGTATCACTTTGTCTTCAGGATGATTATAGTTGATAGTTGTCTCGTAGGCATAATAAAGAACATGCTAGTCTCAAATACGGAACTTGCATATAAAAAGAATAAAAACTTTAGCAAAACTTTTGGCTATGGTAAAATCAAGGCGGGACAAAAAACCATAGTCTGGGAGAAAAGTGAGTTAATGCAATGTCAATACTTAACATCTATTTGGATGTCGTGGGATGCACACGAAGGTATAACCGGCCCAGAATGGGTGCCTTATTAAAACCTAATTAGAGGGGCAACAAACACCCAATGGGAAAAATGATCTTGATCATACGGAAAAGAGTACATTAAGGTTAGCAGTATACCGAGGATACCACACGAGTTGACAACATTAGAATGAGAACTAACAATGTTGCAAATCGGACAATTTACTGCATACCAATTCCTTGAACAAGCTTAAAGAAAAGTAGACTTTAGCGGTGACTTGGTGAAAAGGTTGGCTAAGTTGTCTGGGAGCGGATTTGCTTGACTTCAATGTTACGGTCTCTTCTTGTTGACTGAGAAGAAAGAACTGACCTGATATGCTTGGTGTTGTCTCCTTTGATATATCACTTTCTTGATGTGGTCAATACATCTTGGCATTATCTTCAAAAAGATCGTTGTAGGGACATCAATGACGGAAGAAAGTGCGCAGTATTGCTTGAATATGCTCAACAACTACTCAGCCAAAAACACTCACGAGGTAGCTTCATGAAGGGCGAGAATCATAGCATGGTTCGAAGAAGTGGCTAAGGTCACCTTTGGTTGACCTCCAAGATATTACGGTGTCTCCAGCGGTAAAGACATAACTCGTCGAAGCGTGCCTTCTTGGCGGGTCGGATAAGTAACTGTGTCGGCATAACCAACTTAAGGCTTATCATTCCAAAGACCAAGGGTGTGATCTATTCTAGATGCATAGGGATAGAGACAAACCCAAATCCGTAGTACTCTTAAGGTAACCGAAGGATGTCTTTGCTTACCATTCCGGTGTGGGCGCATTGCTATATCTTGCAAGAAGATTAACGAGAGAAGGAGATGTCAGGTCTAGTGCAGCGAAGCTAAGTACAATAAGCGCGATTTGTTTTTCAGATATGGAACCGAGACTCCAAAACCTAACTCACTGTCGTCTTTAGGACGGAAGGGTCTCGTTTCGCATCTAGCGTTCGGACGACCATAGGAGTGCCTACTCGAAAGGTTTGAAGCATCTCGTTAAACGACGTAACACCTTAAGGTGTAGTTGATTGGTGGACAGTACCATGGGTAAGCTCGAGCTTAGGCAATATCGGGTTTTCCCAATTTTTCATCTCAAATTCCGACTTCGGGTGCGTGCGGTTTTCTCCGCTCTTGGGAGTCCCAATGAGATCATGTCATCGACACATAAATTGCAATTATATGCCAAATCCATATTGTGACTTCTTAATAAACACGCATGGGCATAATTCATTATTCACATATCACGACTAGTCAGAAATATTCACTCGAGATGGTTACATACCACATTCGTCTGGGATTGCTTTAATGGTAGAGTGAAACGCCTCAATCTAGTGAGAGGGTGTTCCGTGTGGTCTAGAACTATTTGATCCGAGTCAATGTAAGTCCCTTCGGAAACTTTCATGTATATTTCAGGTATCAAGATCCCAGTATAGAGATACGTGGTTACCACGTCATGAAGCTGCATATTCGGTTTTCGGAAACTACCAAGCGATAAGGTAGCGGAGCGTTACTCACGTCCATTACGGAGAATAAGTCTCCTCGTAATCAATCCCCCGGCGTTGAAACCTTGGGCCACAAGGTGTGCTTTGTATCGCACTATTTCATTTATTCTCACATTACGCTTCCTTACGGACCCGCCTTGTAGCGTGCTTCATGTGTTGGTGTAGGAGCCTTCTGGGCCC
Source organism: Gillenia trifoliata (assembly GCA_018257905.1). NCBI lineage: Eukaryota > Viridiplantae > Streptophyta > Magnoliopsida > Rosales > Rosaceae > Gillenia > Gillenia trifoliata. The sequence goes on along the minus strand of CM031084.1, from coordinate 21,676,932 downwards.
AAGCTTTTCAGTTTCATGGCGATCCAAGTTCGACATGGATTACTTGTTTCCGAGTTTGACAATCGGTTCTACGTTGACATTGTCAACGGAGCAGTGGTTCCAATATCATCGCTCGGCGTGATATTAGTAACTCGCATATACGAAATGCATCGTCGACTATCATCTCATTCCTATTCCAAAGTACATCCAAGCTATCATAATGGATTGAAATCTCACAATTCTCGGGAGGTGGATTGGAGTGCCCGAGGACACTGCAGTAATCTAGAATAACCTCGTACATTGGAAAGGATGAGTTGGCGATGGCGAGGATCGAGCAGTTTGCTGGTTAGTGTCATGGGGTTCCCTGCTTAGGGGTTGTGAATCACTTTTTGAACCAACGGGTACGCCACGCCGAGTGCGAGCCGGATGATTAGCTAGCGCGGTGTCGGCCGCTGCTTGGTGCGCCACCCGACGTCACTGCGGGGGCGATGGTTCGATGCGTTTGGTACATCTATCTTTGTGAAGGCATATTTGCGCATTTGGTATATGTGATCTCGTCACTTTCACTAGATCGGCATCCGGCATGCTTTGAGCAACGCTTTGTAGATATAAGATTCTTTGCATCGGTTTTGGGCGAGCGGTGCGAGGATCTAAATGAGACATAGTGGGGTTGAACCCGAAACAATTCGCGAGCGTTATTAAGGAACAACTATGTTCTTATCTCCCCTAGCAGCCCAGGAGGAAATTTGTCTCATTAAAGTGACAAAATGACATCCCATAAGACGACGATAAAGAAGATCGCTTGTCAAGGTTATTAACAAATAATCGAAGGAGAATCATAGCAGCATGGTCCCAATCTTCCACTGAGGACCCATTTTGGTACGTAAGGGCGGCACAGTTGGCACATAGACCGCCTGACCAAATATGCACAAAATGCGGGATGTCGGGCTCGTATCCAATTACCAAGCGCCCAGCGCGAATAAGGTTGGGTCGTACGGGTCTTAGGTGGACCCGACATTGATCGTGAAGTATTGCATGACTGACGGTCTCCAGTTTTGTTCGCATTACCAAAGTCAGTGATTACTTGAAGGCGCAATAAACGCTTAAACGCTGGAAAGCGTTTGAGGTGTGAACATAGGGTACAAGATGTTCGGCTTATCAATCCCAATGATTATGTAATAGTCATCGAAAGTTTTCTATGTAAATTCTCCGACATTATCCGGTCGAATCGACTTAATTGGATAATCGGGGTGAGGTGAGCCCTTAGCTTAATAATTTGAGCTAAAAGTTTGGAGAATGCGGCATGCAGTGGACATAAGGCACCGTGTGACCAACGTGTGGAAGCATAAGCCAATATCATAAAGTATCTAAATGGTTGCAAGATGGTTGAATAGGACCACAAATGTCCCCCCGAATCTGAAGAAATTTGAGAGGATCCGTTTGGATCTTGTGCATCGATAGCTAAGTTAGTAGCTTACCCCGGGAAGCATGCTTGGCATGAGATAGTCTGAAAAGTGAAGTCTTACTTTGGGCAGGGGATGCCTGGGTGTGAAATGCGAGAATATGGCGCATCATAATTCGTCCGGGGGGTGTCCCAAGCGGTCATGCCAAAGCAAATTTTCCATTGCAAGGCCATCTTGAGGTAGGCCACATTCATAGGGAAGTGAATGGTTGTAATAGACAAGCCATTTGAATACGCTTCTGGCCATATTCATAGGAAGTGATGCGAAAGGAATTCAACTCCATTTTCTCCCGAGAAGTTCAGCATGGTAATTATTATCTTGAATATCTTTAAAATAGTTCACACAAAATGGTGTGCGTGGTGCACTATAGCGGACAACTAACTTCCCACTTAAAGACATACTGAAATAATTAATTGGGTGGTCACTTGTATAAGAGAATAAAAAGATCGTTCATTCAGTATTAGAGAAATAATTTCCATAAAATAATATTCAAAAACTTTAAAATAAATATAAACAATCGTCAAACAAAAAGGAAAAATTCTTCAAAACTTAAACCAATAAAGGAGGGGGGGTGGTTCGTCCACTTAGTGGTTTTTTGGCCACAGGTGGTGAATTTAAATTGTATATAGGCCTATGTCTAAAAATCTAATTTTCCATCGGGCGGATGCTGTCAATCTTCGTATCTTCGGGATTCTCCATGAGCAAGATTGATCTTTATGGCTTTACGACTTGAATGAGTTTTTCGGCAAATGCGGGACCAATGGTCTTGAGAACCACATGGAAGCACGAGGTTCGCCGTTTTACTCTTACTGCTTGAAGTTTGAGGCTTTGGGAGCTAAGTGAGTGCGGTTAGGACGTTATTTCCTCCCTTTGATGGGCTTACGCTTTGTCGACCTTAGGCTTGTGGGTTAGGTTTAAAACCCTTGCCTTTCCACCACGCTTTCCGGGCGACGGTTTTGGCCTCGATTCTCGCTAGAGTGTGCCCAGTACAACGGTCGACCCATTAAATCCCAGCTTGATGATTTTCATCGACAAGCGGATTTTGCTTTAATGATAGTAAGGCAGTCAAAAATCAGAGAATTTGGTAATTTATATGCCACTATATTGTTCTTTGAGGACAATATTGGTGGCATGAAAAGTTGAATAAGTCTTTCCGAGGAGATCACATTCGAGTCAGAATCTTCTTGCAAAGCTTGAGAAGTGATCGAGATTGACAAACTTGAGTTGTACTCATTCTGAGACTTAAAGTCTTGGAAGCGTAAATGTTGCCCAGTCGTGTCTTGCTTGAGGCAAGAAAATATCTCTTTGATGGTCAAGCGCTCTTCCCGGAAGCAAGCCATAAGCTCTTGGATCTCTTTAGCAAGGTATTGTTCTGCGGTGCGTCATGCATGTCTTCGGATGAAGATCATGGCGGTTGCTTTGTCGGCTTCGCCAATCGGGTTATCGTCTCTTTGCTTCAATGGTAGCCTTAAGGCTCTTGTGATGGTGGAGCTTCACATCTTGTACCCACTTAAGGTAGTTCATTCCGGAGACCTTCAAAGAGGTAAGTAGGAGTTTGTTCCAAGTTCGACAGCCATTTATGAGCGAACAAGATTGTGGTCTTGTCTTATGAAAAATTGTTCATAGACTTGAGTACAACATTCGGGTTCTATTAGACATTGTTTGGTTTAAATTTTCATGAAAACTACGGAGGTTTCATGGGTATTTAATTTTAGGAAACTTTAGGTTTCATGGCACTTGTCGAAACTTCGGTTCGAATTTATGAACCAGTTAAATATATATCTGTAACCCAGCGCAATATATATAGAGGCAAAAAATAAATTTTAACATATATATTATTGTGAACGGGTAGTTAAGCGTAGGTCTACGGGGCTACGGGTGTGAAAATATGACCCAAATAATTTTTTGGTGGGTGGGGTTGGGCTGCGGTTTGACGGTAGGGTCACAGGCTATGAGCCGGCGAGTGGTGAAGCCACAGCGGCAGGGCCAGTGTGTGAGGCGGGCAGACCCCCAGCCCGACGAAGGGTGAAGGGTGAAGGAATGGGTTGCAAGGCCTTAGGCCCGGCCAGTAGTGGAGAAAAGAAACGACATTAGAAGGGGCCAAGCGAAGTGGCTAGAGGAAGACCCGATAGCACGAGGCTCGACTCGGCTTACAGCGTGCGGCTCCGACTAGGGTTTTTTTTTCTTTATTTTTGAAAAAATTTAGGTAAAATTAAAAAAAAAAAATTAGAAAAATGAATTTTTGTGTTTTTTTTTTTTTTTTGTAGAAAAGCGAAAAAAAAAAAACCACAATTTTCCTTGGTTCACACGATCATCGTTCACTTATTATATGACGAGATATATTAAATGTAGATGCGAACACAATATTTGCGGAAGATCAATAATTCTTTCGCGAAAGAAGTGGGTTCATGCATCATGGTGAAGGTTCATGCAATCGGGTCTGAGAAAAATATCGACAATCGAGATCGTGTTTAGAAGTACTTGATTGCGATGATGATGGTTGAACAATTTGTTTGTGCAAAAATCCTTCAAATTAAGTAGCGCGAGCGTCAAGAGCGTGATGATAACATGTTGTGGCCTTATTTACGGGAGAAGAGGTGCGGCAAGAAGATAGAGAAAATGAGAAAGGCTTTGAGGAATTGTGGTGTATTGTAGTACATTATTCCTCGTACCAAGTGTCTTTATTTATAGTAAAACAATTACGGTTGTAATAGGAATATAATATTTAGGATTTCGAGAATATCTCCAATCCATATCTACCTAAGATTTACACAATCACATTTAACATGTTTATATTATCTACAACATTTTGTTCATTGTAAATTTGTAGTTAGGGCGGAAAACATTTTTGAGATATTTGTCGATTTTCTCCCTTTGAAATTGTAACACGCTATCAATTTACCCCATGAACTTTTATTTTAGCCAATTACTCCTCTAAACTTCTATTAATAGTCAATTACCCACACGTCGTGAGAGATTTTTATATTTTACATCTAGTTTCTTAGTTAGTGAGAGGGGTTGTAATAGGCATAGACAAAAGTCAATCTTGCAACAAGTGGGCATATAGAAATCTATATATAAAGGGAGAATGCATAGGATGTAGGGGTGGTGATGTGGTTTAGGTACAATCCATAGTAACTATTGACTTTGGCTTTGTGCGTGGGTAATGAGGGGAAAAGCTTGATTTGTAGAGAGAATACAAAGTGGGAAGTTACAAAAGAGGGTGTGGTTTCTCTTGTGCTAAGTTCTCTCCTCCCACGAACGGAGATGATAGAAAGTGATGAGAGGTGATATGACCGTTTACTCTCATTTGTGGAGCATGTATGTGGCACATGATGGAATTTAACAGAAAAATGGATGAAAATTAGAAAATCTAACGACGAGTTGGTAATTGACTATTAATAAAAATTCACGGGAAGTAATTGACTAAAATAAAATTTATGGGGTAAATTGATAGTACATTACAAATTCAGGGGAAAAATTAGCGAATACCTTTTTTATATATATATTTAGCCCAACACCTGCAAATGTTGGAGGTTCATACCGAATATAGAAGGGTTGAAAACGATTTTAGTTAAGAAAAAGAATTTCACTTTTCTCATTTTCGTCCAGTACACTCTAGTCTAGCTTTTTCCCAGATGGTTTGTTCTTTAAGAAGCTTTTTCATCGGATAAAAGAGGCATAAATCGAGCTCAATGTTGGAAGAATAGTCGCATTTACATCCCAATGGAAATATACAAATTTAAGATGTAAAAAAATTATATTTATCCCATTTTATATTTTTCGGAGACATAAATGTGAGTTGTACTTAAGTGGGAGAGATGTAAACTTGAGATCTGTTATTTTTGGATAATGCTATTGCCGCTTCTATGGGGGACTTACTTGTCCTAACATCCCAATCTTGACACGCTAGTGTCGAATGCGGCAGACACGTGTTAAGTGACGAAAACCAATTATGCAAATAATTGAGAAAGTGGTAAATTTAGAGTTGGAAGAGAAAATAGCGTGAGTGATGGGTAAACTCATTGTCTGAGATGCATAACTTTATTAGAGCAGTAAAATGCATAGAAATAACAAGTAAGCACCCTCGTGAAGATGGATATTACATAATGGAAACTAAAGGTAGGAATGAATCTTACTTATTATGGAGAAAGTTTGTCCAGAAACCACCAACTAGCGAAGAGTGCCTCGTCTCGGTAATTCTTTCAGAAACTGACACTAAGTTCTAGATGAGCCAAAACATACCAAAAAAGGTAGAGGTAGATTAGTAAAGTTTGATAGCATTTGTTTTCAAGAGCATATTATCCCTATTGGATACATGTATAGTTTCTTAAAATACGATATGCTCCCCAGGCATGATCCTCGAAATACTATAATAATAATAAAGGGTACTCCTGAAAACCAATGGTAAAACTATACTAGATTGCTCGAAAGAAGCAAGGCGAATGCTCACTTATATGCAACACACAAGCTTAAGTAGATAAGCTATGAGGACCCAGGCTAGAGTATAAAAGAATATGCTAAGTACTACAATGACCACAATCATAACGCTAATGGGTGTGCGCAAAGCACCTCACACACAATCCCTAGTTGCCTAGTGCAACCTAGAACAAGCTAGTACCTATAATGGATCCAAGTTAGCGTGTGATACTAGGTGTGAACCTAAACAAGTTCCGACCCTAGGGTGAGTACAATACATAGGTGTTCTACATCTGCGATGAACAACAATATGAAAATGTATGGCAAATATATACGGCTATTGTACCTCCAACGAGTCACATATTATATGAGTCATGCTAACAATTTAAAGAAACGTGAAAACCATATATAATAATATATTTACCAAAACAAAGACCCAACTCACTCACTGTACGTACTAGCCAAGTCGTGGCCTCCACATCTGGAAATAGTCCCGGTAGTCCTCAGAATAGGTATACTTTGTATGAGTTGTCACTTTATAGAAATGGGTTGAGCTGTGAGGTTACAAATTAGGAGACCCCGAGCTACAATGCTTACAAGCATTTCATGCTTACGAATCTAACCATTAATGGTTAGATTTGTGTAAGCACTCTGTAAGCATTTTGCTGAGATCCACACAAATTAAACTAATTAACTACACTTATCCCTTGTTTGCTTATTTTGGAGGTCTAAAACATTCGAAAAATACCACACGTGCGCACACAGGTAGCACACATCGTCACGGGGTTGCTTACGGCCAATGGAGCGAGGGTCGACAAGACGTCCCACGTGCGGCTCGCACCTGAGTCAATGGAATTAACTAACCCCGTTAGTTCGCGCCATTAGTTTAACCGGAAGATGCGGTATCACGCTCCAAATTTTGTTGATTTATTATTGCACTAGATTCAAACATGTATTTCTAAATAAATTGACCTCACATATAGAATTGTAGTTGTGGTTTTAATTTTCGTCTCAATTTGGATTATGGGCGATTTGAAACATATTTTTATATTTTGTATGTGTTGGTAAATGTGAAGAAATCGAATTGGAATAACTCTTTCCTTTAATATCTATTCTAAGTAAGTAAACATGCAATATAATTAACACGTTTTTATGCGATCAAGTTAAAAATAGCAAAAAAAAGGAGTAGGCCTCTTGATCACATAAAAAGCAGAAACAAAGGAGTTTCAAGAATTGACAATCCTAAAATCATGAATCGAGATACTTCTTAAGAATTAGATAATCGTTCTCAAGTGGCTAATGTAGCTCATTAGGGAATTTATATAAACTTATTCTCTTTGATGCAACGGGAACCAACAATCTAACAAAGTTCACCATAGGGGCTTAAATCCAGGTACACCACGGGGCTATCTTAGAATACCTTATGACTTTGGGGACCATTTATCAGGTCAGACCTAAATTTTTTTTTGGTAGGGTCTTCTTTTTCATCTATTCCATTTCGGGTTTAAAATTTTAGTTGTCGAGAGAAAGTGAACTTTACCTTTTGGCCATGTTGGGTTTGGTTTTTGTCAACCAATGAGGTACGTGGAGGAGCTATGTGGTATTTTTTAAATAAATACGATATTATCTACACTAAGGTGTGAGAAGAGATTAGGCAAAGTCTCACAATGGATAGCCATAACAATTTGGTTCCAATTCGCCTTTGGCGATAATCAAACCTAAAACCTGCTACGAATGAAGAAGAATACCCTTTAGATCGTAGTAATAAGTAACAAGAGCTATGTGGCTATTGAATTTTTTTTTTTTCTTTCTCCAAACTTCAATTTTGTTTTTAATTTTAAAGCTTTTTTTTATTTGTTCTTAATGAAAAGTATAAATTTAACTAAGAAACAACGCCAAAGAGAGAAAAAAGCGAACGTTTCAACTTGAAGTCCTTGCTTCTGCTGCTTTATATTTGAACATGTGGTAGGCAACACTCTTTAATAGGCATTTGTGCTTTTAATTCGCCGGAATTTTCTTCTTGAGAATTCTTTGAATTTTCACACTTAGAATTTCCACCGCTCCCAATCCTTACTCTTTCTTGTATCCGTGTTTCTTATGGTTTTGATTTCGAAGGGGCTGGTTCTTCGGTTAAGGTGCAAGGAGACTCACCTCCAACAAAAGGTGGGTAGAGGACAGTGTGGGTGTGATGCACAATCCCTCTATTTCCATCTTGTTCTCTTACAAGGATAACGGATTCAGTAACCTCTGTTGAAAATAGAACAACAATCAATGATAATTTTATTTATGCTAATAATTAAATACAACGAACAATTGCAGTATATAAACAATACGAAATAAATTTAAGAAAAACGAAGATCGAGGCTTCCGTACCGCAATGTCCTTGAAACAGAATTTCGTTCCTACTCTGTGCTTGTAGTTCGTTGGAAGTCTGCTTCACCAGGATTCAACGATCTAAGTCAAAATTTCAGCACCGAAAAATTGACTTCTAGCGAATATAGAATGTGGTTCTCTCAGTCGAATGGTTTTGGTTTACAGGAGATTTGAATGCGAATTTCTGGATATCTGAATGCCATGCAAATGGATGAATATATAGAGTATGGATACCTGTTCACAACAGGTATGAGAATGGGATGTGACTGTTGGGAGGTATCTGTTGGAAAGGGTGCTTTGCTCTCTGGTGCTTCTTATTCAACCCAGACTTCATCTGAAAAGATGAGTCTGTTGGAAGAACAAAGTTTAAATCCGAAATTTAAAAAATAATAATTAATTAATTAACGGATTTAATTATTAGAGCCCAAGGCCCATCTTTTGACAATTAATTAATAATTAATATCAAATACTGCCCAGAGTATATAGATTGATAATAAATCAGAGTAACACAACTAATCTTGCTTGTACTTACGTACAGGCGTATTCGAGATGCAGTTCAGGATAAATAAGAACAGGAATATAGACTGGAAATAGCAAAGATAAAACCAAGGATAGTGATAACAATCAACAATCAAAGCTAAAATGCTGAAAATCATCAACTCACATTTATAATTCTTCGAAGAAGAGGAGTTACAAACACAAGGTTCAAGCTTGCAGTAAACAAATCACTCTCACACTTGCAGGAAGTAAACACTCTCACACTTGACAGAAAATGAAAAGCAGAAAAACTCTAAAAAATCTTCGGTCCCTTGCAACTGAGGAGGGAGGCTCCTTAAATAGGCTGGAAAGGAGGAAGGTCGAGGCTCGGGGTCAACAAAAGCAGCCTACGCAAGTGGGGGGCATCTTCACCTTTAGAGACAGCTGGAGACATTTTCAACGATCCAGAAGCAGTCGACGCAAAAAACAAAACTAAAAGTAAAGTGCTACAGGAAAAGTAGCAAGCAAAACAAAAAACAGAAAATAATGGCTACAGTGAAAAGTAGCCAAATTATTACAAAAGCACTCAGTGCTTGATGGGTGGAAAGATACCAAAGCAATCATCTTCATTATCATCGTAATCATTGTCTTCAATGGCTTGGGACGAAGAGGACTCAGTGGCCATTTCAGTGTCTTTGTCAACCTCAAAGAGCTCGAGCACTTTTTTCTTCAAATCTTCTCGAGAGGTTGAACCAGTGGACTTTACTAGGGATAATATTAGATCTTCTTTGGCAGATGAGGATTATGATGAAGAGGGCACTTCAGTCTGAGCAAGATTACAGATTACACGAATATCTTTACAATAAAAAGTTTTAGGATCAAGGTGAGATATTATAAATTTATCCCACCATCGTACATTGATATTCCTTACAAGATGCGGAATGTAAATTAAGGACTTTTCTTCATTCTCATCAAAACCATAAGACCACTTGAGAATCCAGGGTAATTCATACAGAATCATAAACCACATGAACACGAATCCTTGATCAGGAAAATCCTTATTCTTTTTTCAAAAAATATTTTCATAGGTAAATTTCACCTCTTTTGGGAAGAATTCAACAATGGGACCCCTCACCAAGAACCAGTCTTTAAACCAATTAGGTAGTTCTTTCAGAACTGTCAGCTTAAATTGTAAAAACCAGGTGTGAGTATATTTTATATTATGAAAACAAAGAACATTTTTCCAGGCTTCAATATAATCCCAAAACGTATAACCCCTGGGCCTAAAATCAGGACTTTGCAAGAAAAACATTTTGTATGGGCTATCTCCCCACTCTTTCAGAGTAATAACATTCAAAATAATTATTTTTGAAAAAGCGATCATATGTTTGTTATCGCTGCGATAACGGTGCAGAATGTTAATAGAATTGGTTTCAACCAGAAGACATTCATACCAGAACCTAGTTTTCAGGCCTTGTTTCAGATGATCTTTCAGATAAAACTTAGCGACCTTTTTAGGCTCAATCAGCCGGTCAGAGAAATCAATAATTTGCAAAGGGATTTCTTGAGTCCAGTGAAAAGGATTTTTATCTGTACCTTTCTGTTTAAGTACATCAAATGGTTGAGCTTTAGACAAAGGATTAGGGGATCCTTTTCGATTGGCATCTGATGAAGATGAAGGCTCATTAATCTTGATTCCTCGAGAAAATGGTACAAGCTGGCTATTCCTCCCCCTGCAAAAATGTAGAAAAAGATATAAAACAACAGTTTTTGCAATAAAAATTGTAAAAATGGAAAGTAAAACTAGAAGGTCGCTTTCGAAAATAGGAACTGCAAATATTAAAAAAAGTAACTCCTTCTAGAGTAGTAAATAAACATAAATAAAACAAAGTCAAGGCGAACTTGTGCTGCATGAACCAGAAATAGTAATGCCGGTTCGTTCGAATTCTTGCAGAACATGCTCATTCAAACCTTGACCACTGAATAAATGAGGAGTCTCAACTTCAAGTCTACTCTTCCCAAATTTAATCCAGTTGATTTTGTCAAGTCGGTTTGAGTGGGCAATTATGTTAGGATTACAACGAAAACCACCAGTACAGTTGGTTCTTGCATAGACGTGACAAACAGCAAGTCGTCTGGCTCTTCTTTTCTTCGTCATTGTACTTCTTCCACACAATGTATCAGCTTGCTTGGCTTGGAGCTCTAATTTTCTAATTCTTGTGGCATAGGCAATTATCTCAGCTCGCACACCTACTGATATATATAAACGTCCTAGAGCAATACTGAACCAAAACAAACGTTTATCAAATAGACTAAAATTGCTTGGATCTTTAACGTCTTCCAGGCACAAGACAAATTCTCAGTTGCAGAATCATTAACTGATTGAATTGAATTAATACTTTGTTTTTGGGAAAACTCGAACAAAACATTAATTCCTTCAATTTCTGTTTTAATTCCAGATCCAGAAACTGAGAATGGGTAAAGCATTTTAATAAATGGAGCTCCTAAAATAACAGGGTGGCTTAAACCTTTTACCATCACAAAGGGTGTTTCAAAACAGACTCCGTCTTGAAGGACTGCCACATCAGAAGCTTCATAATCAATCTTTACCTGCTGGTTATTAGCATTCCTCATCCCTTGTTTGGTCTTTGAGAAGTATTTCATGGGTATCACCCCTTCTCTTATGCAATTGAGATCCGCACCTGTGTCAATCAAAGTCTCCATAGAAAACTTAAAAGATTTGTTAATAACGAAGGTAACAATAGCTAACCATTTCTGGTCAGAGCAAGTATCAACATTATTAACATGTTTTAACACAGAAATCTCACCATCAGGTTCAACATCAACCTTATCCAAATCATTTTTAGAATTGAAATCTGTAAACATTTTATCTAAATGAGATTCAGAATCAACCTCACTTGGTTCGCTACTAGAAGCCTGTTCTTCTAGCTTTTGAACCCTTACCGTTAAGCTGTTTAGTTCTTCTTTAGTACCCTTGATCTCTTCTTGAAGTTCGACTATAGAAGGTTCCTTCTTAGCTTTCTCCTGTATTCTGTCGAATACAGTTTTCAAGCTATAAGTAGAGATCTCCTTCTTTTCTTCAGGTTTAACCACCTGCTTTCCTTTTGCTATTTCAAGGTACTTTGACAGCTTCTCCCTTCTTTTATCAGGGTCATCGATCCCATCTATCAAATCAAGAACCAAAGATTCCTCATTAGTTAAAACACAAAGATGTAAATTATTACACTTACATTCATTCTCTGTGCTACTTTCCTGATTTTAGGCCCAGGGGTTATACGCTTTGGGATTATATTGAAGCCTGGAAAAATGTTCTTTGTTTTCAGAATATATATTAATTATTAATTAATTTTCACACCCCCAAAGCCCAAACCCAAGGTTGAGCCCAATTTTCCTCTCCATGGTTCCATTACTCCAATCACTTTGTAAGAGGTACAAAGCCTTATAAAGGGTAGGAACTTTTTGGTGGTGACCAATGTGGGACAAAGTTTGGAATGGTATTACTACTCAAACATCTCCAACAACCTCTAGCCGCCACCCAAACACCCTAGTGACACAATGATAACTATTGTGAGTCGACACAAATATAATACATTTTCGCCATCCATGTGAGTCGAACATGAGACCTCTAAAGTGAAGAGGAATATCACTAAATCGTAGTACTAGTTAATATAAGAGTTTTTTTTAAAATAAAAATTATTATTATTATTAAGGGGAGGGAGAAGGATTCGAAAATGTTACAATAATTTAGGGGAGAGAGGAGTTTCGAATCCGTGACGCGTGAGTAGAAACCCAACCCAACACCCTATCCACTAGAATATTGGACGACATGCAAGTTAGTATAATAGTTAAATTTTCATCAAATTTGAAAAGTGTAACATGTAATTTGCTCTAGTTGTATGAGTCTAGTATTTTTCTTACATGATCACCCATTTAATGTCACATAAGTTACTCCGGAGAAAAACAAATTCTTGCTTGTTGCTCATTTTGCATTTTATTAATCTCGTTCATTGCATGTAAGAAAAAGATAGGTATTCAAGTGATGGATTAGGTCAAATTCTTCAACCTATTACACTTTATATTCAAACTCTTCTTTTTCAAATTCTTCAACCTATTACACTTTATATTCAAACTCTTCTTTTTGTCTTTAGTCTAGACTAGAATAATAATATCGCTTATAATAAATAAAAAATTAGATCAACACGTCCGAGAAAATTTTAAGTTAATTTGACGGTTAGACTCTAGAGTGCAACTTAAGTGGTACTACAGTATCAAATTTTAAAAAAAGAGGGACAATATGTTACCGAGTCTAAACTCCTACTAAGCTCTTGAACTCAGTTCAGTTCTGAGAGAGAGTAATTAGATAAACATGGCATGCAGTGCTTCAGGCAACAAAACCCAACAAGAAGAAGAAGAAGAAGATGTCAAAGACAGCAACAACAATTCCAATTCAATTGCTAGTAACAACAGCAGTTTGTGCCTCAAGTGCAAGGCCAATCAACCCATCTCTTCCAACACCGACGGCGGCGGCGGCGGCGACGATGCGCGCTTCTGCTCCGATTGCTTCCGCGGCAATCTCTTCGAGAAGTTCAGGTTCGCCGTCACCTCCAACGCCATGATTTCTCCTACTGACAATGTCCTCGTCGCCTTCTCTGGTGGCCCTTCGTCCAGGTCCCTCTCTTTCTCTATCTGGATCAATCTTGAACGTTCATTGATTTGGTTTTAATCGTAATTTATTTTGTTTCATGTAGTAAGAAAATCGAGTAATTTGATCAATTTATGGATACCCTCTTTGCGAAATGAGTCGAATTATATGTATGTGTGATGAATTTTTTGCATGAGATGAATTATATATTTGCATTGTTCTTCACTACATTTTATTTGAGAACTACTTCTGTCCCCGTCAAAATGGCTTTAAAACAAATAAACTGGTAATCCTGTACATAGATACATGAAATACCTGGTTAATTAGTAGTTTCCGGCTACATTTACCTATTTCACAGGAATCTAGGGTTTGCTTCATGCAATTGCTTTGAATATATTTGTTATGTTGGGAATATTTCTTCTGTTCTGATGTCAAAGCAATAATTATTAGTGTTCCAAATATATATTAATTTGCTATTTCCTCTTCATTCAAACAGTATTTATACAAGCCACCGGACCCGATTATCCATGTTTAATTTTATTTATTTGAAAAAATATAGTTAATCTTAATATAGTATTTAATTAAGCTGAAAAGATAATAAATTTTAGGGTAATTCTCACTTTACTACCCTCAAGTATTGTGAAATTCACACTTTGCTACCCTTAGTTTTTTTCGTCTCAGTTTCATACCTAAAGTTTTATTTTTATGACACTTTCATAGCTCTGTTAATATTTCCGTCAAGTGCTCCGTTAAAGCATGACGTGGCGCTTGACTATGCAGAAACGTGACACTGTGGGCCCCACGTGGACAATTAAAAAAGGCTAATTCTCACTTTTCTACCCTCAAATATTGTGAAATTCGCACTTTGCTACCCTTAGTTTTTTTTCGTCTCACTTTCATACCTAAAGTTTGATTTTTCTGACACTTTTATACTTCCATTAGTCTATCCATCAAGTGCTCCGTTAATTGATGACGTGGCAAATCTGTGGCCCACCAAATTTGTGTCACATGGACAATAAACATTAAAAGTTAATTAGTAAATAATAAATAAAAGAAAAACATCTCCCTTTTCTCTTCCCCCTTCCTCTTCGACTCCACTGCACATCCACCCCACCCCTTCCACTTTAAGGACCCTCTGTACCAAACTCCTTTTTTTATGTTTGATTTGGATTTGGTAACCTGTGGAGTTGGTTGTTTGGAGAATGAGAGTTTATTTTCTTCTTTATTGTTATATTATTTTTTTGGGTAAATTTCACTTTACTATCCTCAAGTATTGTAAAATTCACACTTTGCTTCCCTTAGTTTTTTTCGTCTCACTTTCATACCTAAAGTTTCATTTTTATGACACTTTCATACCTCCGTTAGTATTTCCGTCAAGTGCTCTGTTAAAGCATGACGTGGCTCTTGACTGTGCAGAAACGTGGTACTGTGGGCCCCACATGGACAATTAAAAAAGGCTAATTCTCACTTTACTACCCTCAAGTATCGTAAAATTCGCACTTTACTACCCTTAGTTTTTTTTCGTCTCACTTTCATACCTAAAGTTTGATTTTTTCTGACACTTTTATCGTTACATCTCGTTCCGGAAAATATTAGTATTTTATTCCCGGAAGTTGCAAATGACGAAAATGCCCTTGGTTGACCTTTCGGTTGACTTTTGCATCGTAACTCGTACGACCCTTCCCTTTGTATTTTCTTACTATGCTTGTCGTTACGAACGTGTGGACGCGAATTGGACGTCGTTCGAAGTCCGAACGAATATTATACGGGCGTTGGATTACCAACGTTTCCCGTATTTTGGATTTGGACTGTTTGGTAGGTGGATTTGGGGCTTAGTTTCCCCGTTGGCCCATCCCCTATTGTCTCTTTGTCTGTTTGACTCATCACCCTCACCCTCTCTGTACTCTTTGTCGGTCCCTCACTCTCCTTGCAAACTAATAAACCTCTCTTCCTCACCGAGCTCACACCGAGCCAAAGTTTTGGCCAATCGTCCTTCCCAAACAAACCACTGTCTGAGCAACCTCAACTCAGCCCAGCAGAGACCCTGCAAACCCAAACTTAGTTGAAGAACCCAGCAGCCCGACTTCCAGAATTTCCCCACGAGACCCGATCTTTCCCCGACGAATTTCTCTTCGATTTCCACCTGGGTCTCCTTCGAAATCATCACCATTCACTTCCTGGTGATCTCTAGAACTTCAATTTGGGCCAGCGTGCATGAATTTGGACAGAGATCGACGATCGGGAAATCGGCCACTTTATGGCCGTCGCTTCTTCCTCATTTTCAGGCCACCTCTGGCCAGATTTTGGCCCCCAAATTGGTAAATTCTCATTCCCCTCACTCCCAGCTTCATTTTGGTACTTGAATCGTGCAATTTGGCCTTGAAATGAGTGAGATATGTCGATTTGAATTTTTCGGCCATTTTTTCCAGTTTCCGGCGGCCGGCGGCAACCGAAAATCGGCAGGGATGACCGGCGCTGACGTCAGCAACTGATCCAGACCAGACTGACGTCAGCGTTGACCGTTGACCGGCGCGTGGAGGCGCGTGGGACCTCACAGCCACGCGTGGCGGCGCATGCGGCGGCGCATAGCAGTGGTATTGACCCCGTATCTCCGTTTTCAAGTTTTCGAACACCGTTTTCTTCGTATTTGATAGGAGCATATTTATGCGACTTAGTTAGCTTGTTTTCTTGCATTTACGTAGTTAGTTATTGTTTATTATAGTGATTTAAGCTATTTTCGTGTGTTTGTTGTTTGTGGGTTTAAATGGCAAGTGAAGCAAGAAAGTGCATTACGAATTGCATTTTAGAGAAAATTGGAGCTTAAGCTGGAGTGCATGCATATGGAGCCCGGGAATGGGCCAATTAGGGAGCTTAAATGAGGCTAGGAATCTGTTTTGAAGATGAAGAAATAAGAAAAGATAAGATAAGAGAAGATAAAAGGGGAATAACATTATGCGGAACATTGTATCTTATCTTATCTTATCCTAACCTTATCACTATTAGTTTCTACCTAATTCCATCTGCAAAAGGAAATTATTTTCAGATAAAAGACATTGGGGATAATCTGATTGTTAAGGATTTCAATTCGTCCTAAAAAGTGATTATAGAAGTTGGGAAGACATGGATATCGCAAAGAAGTAGAATCCGAGTGAAAATTGGACATTGCTGCGCATAACTTCTGCTTCCCGGCTGAGCACCCAGTTTTCGTTAGAACGAATTAAGTGTCGTGCCATATATGGTTGGAAAGCTCTGGAAGTCTAGTTTCCATAAGGATTTTACAAGATTGGAATTTGGATACTTATTTCAGATTTTACAGCTGTTTTTAGTGACTGGAGGTCAGGAAGCAGGAAAAAAGAGTCCTACTCGGATTTGGTTTCAAGGAAGAGAACGTGATATCTGTTTGTGCAAGTTCTGGGACTTAATTTGAATGGATGTAGGAGTTCTCATGAGGTCTTAACTCTCTAAAAAACCGTGCTTTAGAGTTCGTGGATGATGTAATTACTTGGGACGCACGAGAATAAAAAGAAGAGACCCGGTTTTGAGAGCGAGAGGTGGCGAGAAATTTGAGAGGTGAAGATTGGTGTCGAAATTCTGGAGGTTTTAGGTGTATTCTATCTTTTTTATTTTCAATGTTTTTACTTTCAATCATGTGTAACTAAGTTCTTTTTAGCTAGAGCGAATTCAAAGCCATGAACATATATATGTGATATGAAGTGATTACACATCCGGTTGTTATTTCATGAATCGTGAATGCAATTTGCTTGGCGAGTTATCAAAACTTATTCTTGTATGTTGATTGAGGATGCATACTTAGTTTACATGCATGAGTTTGATGCTAGAAGTATAAGGGACTTTCACCCTAATAGTTAGAAACTTATATTCACAAGTAGTGAAGGTTGTTGGTCACAATCGTGTTAAATTAATTCTGGTGGGAGTGTCATGCTATCATAGTCACAAATATCTTGTCAACACTTATGGTTTCATAGAACTTAATGATCTTTGAGATGTATCTCTAGTATCTTTGTCATATAGGAACTTGATAAGAATAATTTGGTTGTGTCGCTACGTCAATTCAATGAATCTAGGAAAACCTGAAGGAGTTAGTTTAAGCGTACCTAATTGGCAGGGTGTTGAGATTCATGGTTTATTGAAAGAATAGCGGAGATTGATTTATATTTGCATATGTGTCATGCGTGGAGAAGGACCTTCTAGCTAGCCATTTACCCATTTAATTCACTCCAAATTCGTTTTCCATAAAAGTTTGTTTTCTAAGTTTGTTTTTTTAAGTTTTAATTTTGTCAAAACAAATCCTTTTTACTTTCTTGTGTCAAAGTGTTTTAGCTGTTTTGTTGTTTGTGTTTTAGAGTGTTTTTTTGAGTCAAGCCAAAGGACCAATTTTCGTCCAAAGTAGTGTTTAGAGTCGAAGCTGTCTGAGTTTGGTGTTTTTAGGCGAGTTTGAGTGTTTTTAACTTGTTTTGAGTCCATGAGTCTATTTGAACGTTTTTAACTTTGTTTTTATGTATTGCAGTCAGTTTAGAGGTTATTAGCAATCCCTCCTAATCCTAGGTTTAGAGCGATCCTTTACTTACATACTTCACTACAATTGTCAAAGGGTTTAATTTGTGTGTGTCAAATTCATTTTCACATCGGTATTTTCAAATACTTTATTAATTGTGGGTGTTCCAAAAATAGGTTTGACCCGTGGAGTACGGAGCGTGCAATTGGGCTATTCCGGCAAGGTTTATGTGAGTGGGCCCCTTCCTTATTAAATTAAATATTTTTACATGTTTTGTGGAATTATTATTAGGCTATGCCTACGTTTTCAAATGGTATTTATCATGTTATATTAGTGAACTTTAGTATTATACTTTATACTTGGTTTTTCTAGTATGTGACTTCGGCTATATTTTATGGGTTTTGAAAATTAGTATTATTATGCCTATTCTTTAAATGTGATTTATACTTATACATAGTGAACTTGATTTATACTTGGTGAACCTTGGGTTTTAATATTTATATCGTATTTTGGTTCACTTAGTATGTTATTAAATTGTTATTTTATGTACCTTAGTAACTTTGGTATATTCTTGGTATTAGGATACTTTGAGGTTTATTTTAGAAGGAAGTACCCTTATTTTATTTAGAAATATTCCGTGGTATGTTTTTACACTCAATTAGGAATGCTTACACGGTGTCGGTTATTTACAACCCGTCCCAAAATTTATGTGAAACTACCAAAATACCCCTAGGGTCAATGTTGACTTTTGTTGACTTTTTGTGACGACTTGTGAAAATTTATTTCTTTACATATTCATGATGTACTCGTCGATACGAACGCGTGGACGCAAGCGGAACTCAATTCGGAGTTAAACGAGCGTTTCGCGAAGCATTAAAGTGTAGGGGCATTTTTAGTAATTTTTCACCCGTATGTAGGAGTAGGGTTTTTGGCTGGCTGCTGTGCAGTAACCCTCCCCATCATTACGCACACGTTCTCATCCTCTCCTCTCTCCCATTCTCTCGGCCAAAAACTTCCAAAACATACACAAACCGTGGTTGTGGACGAATCCACAAAACCATCAAACCAAGACACGAGACTATAGCCATCATGATCGTCTCGTCATTACCGGGCTTATTTGTGATTTTTAGAATCTTCAAACTCGAACCCACGTCGTTTCAAATCGACGTCGGAAAACGGAATAGGCAAAGCGGCTTGTTCATCGATTTTACGCGTACAATACGGACCAAGGTAAGCCTCGAGACCATTACCATTGGTTTTATTGGATTGAGTAGGTTTAAATCGATATAAGAACGTCGATTTTGGTGCTGTTTTGAAGGAGAACGGAGTAGGGTTTCCCGAAGCTTTCCGGCAATTTCAGGCCATCTCCCGGCCATTTTTCAGCCTCCAAATTGGTATGAAAATGTTCTACTCCTCAATACCTTTAATTTGACATATTATACGTCGATTTGGCCAAAAAGAGCGAAGAAGATATGGACATTTTAAGTTTAAGGACATAGTCGGCATTATTTTCCCGAGATTCCGGCGAACCGAGGCGAGCGGCGGCGCGCGGCGCCGCCAGCGGGAGGCTCAGCGACCAGCGTGAAAGAGGAAGGAGGAGAGGAATATTAGTTAGCAGTAACGGAATATTCCTAGCAGCGAGGAATATTCCCTAACGGCGAAAGGTATATTAGTTAAACTTAAAGTGCGGCATTCGCTTAGGCGCGTGGGGCGCGTGGGCGGCGTCGGCCGGCCCCGCGCTCATGGGGTGGCGTCGGCGCGCGTGGGGCCACTCTCCCGGCGCGTGCAGGCGCGTGGCCGGGTTTCGGCGCGTGGGCGATTTTTCAAATCGTTCCAGCGTGCGCGCGCACGCTTCAGCAGCGTGCGGCCGCGCGGCAGCCGCGCCGTGGCGGGGGTGGGCCTGGCAGCAGTGGGGTTTTGGGGCCGGGTCGTTTTGAGCCCGTTTTCGCAAAAATAATATTATTTTTGGGGGTTCTTACCTTTTTAGGGCTTAATTTTAATTATTTTTAGGGATGTTCTAATTTGTTCCACACAACTTTTTAAATAGGGGAAGCCAGATACAACGGCTCGCACACGAGGAGGACAACGCGAGGAGAGATTTCACTCCGAATACACAGTAGTGGACATTTGTTTTATGCAATGGTTTTTATGATTGCTTGAAATTAAGAATATGACTTTGATTTATATATGGTTTTAAGTGGTTTCAAAGCATGTTTTAATTATATATATTTAATTACGAATATATATACTTATGAATACTATTCGTACAACTATAATTAATGTATTTATGGTAAGTACATAGGGATAATTAGATTTATTTTGGTGATTTGAGATGATTTATCAATTATGTTCATACTTTATGAATTATCCTAATTTATGGTATCACTTTTGCATAATTACGATTTGATATACGGTTATATGGTTTTGGGAGATTTATTACCTATGCAATGTTGATTACTTAGGATTTATAAATGGGGTTTTGGCTCCTTTATATCTATACACATGGTATGTATGTATGTTTTCAAACACACTTGGTATGCTTTCACTACGTTTGTATAGAGCACACCCCGTTCTATGGCCATAGGACAGAATGCCACATGTTTGGGTCACACGCCCAGCGTACTCGAGGGGTATTGTCAGGTAAATACCTTAGTGCAAGCTTGTCACTTACGTTTATTGTTGTTGCTTATGGGGAAAAGGCCCTCACGTAAGGACTTCGGTGTGGCAGCATTTGCGGCGCACAAGTGCTACATGTGTGTGGTACTAGGAGTACAAATTGATGGATAGCAATGCCGAAGTGCTTGTACGGTGATTGAGAGCGAATTCCTCAACCCGTACATGGGTATTCGCGCATATACCCTGTGTTGGTTTTCCCTTATATATATATGTGAATTACGAGTGGTGATTTATGGATTTCATACCTTGTGATTTATTGTGGTATACTTTTAAGTATATTTTTGAACTATACTATGTTGGTATATTTTCGACTATTGTTGGTTTTCAAACGGGGGTTAGTATCTTGAAGAAAGGTTTGTGAAAACTTTGATTTTTTTGTCCACTCACACTTTGTTTTTTTTTGGCCCGCCGGGACTTAGTAGAGATAGCCACTGGCGAGGTCGAGACTACGTGGCGGCTCGATCTTGCTTTCATCCCAGACCATGTAGGGATTCTTCTTTCTTCCGGTTTCTATAATAATATCCATCCCTTTGTTCATGGATAGAGATTCTAGGGCTCGGTTGTGTTGTTTCCGATGTTTCAAATTTAGTACGCTCGAACCATACTTCACATAGTGACATTGAATTCGCAAACTTTATTATAAATTAATTCGTTTTCACAAATGTTGTCATGCATTTTAATGGCTTCGTCACTTACAGTGTCGGCCATCACGCTGCCACTGTTGTCCACGTGGTATCGGGGTGGGGGTGTGTCGATTTGGTATCGAGCATGGGTTTAAGAAAATTCTTGAAGCAAAGAAGCACTTGACGAGGTGTGTAGTCTGTTTCTTATGCCCAGTATCTCGGTGTGTCTTTTGCGAGCTATGCCACCTCGGCAGCGGCCGGATTTGGCCAGGCTCCAGCCCCCGGTGGGCAAGTCATTGCTAACGGTTCGGGGGCGCGAGGCCGTACTTTCCCCAAAGATTTGCTCGTGGGTTAGGTGTATAGCTGGGGAGCTTGAGGGTATTCTTCACCTTTGCAAGGTGAGGCTGAGGCTATGGCTTGAGAAGGTAGAGAAGACCTTGCGGTATGAATTTTCGGAGGATCGGCGAGTTACTACAGCACGCAGCACCTCGCTGGGAGTGCCGGCGGTTGGTGGGACACGGAGAGAGTAACTTTCCGCGAGGGGCATTCTGTTACTTGGGAGCGGTTTAAACGGAGGTTCCGTATGAGATTTTTCACTCCTGATGCAGGAGTCGGGAAGAGGAGGGAGTTCTTGGATCGAAACGAGGGCAGCAGCCAGTATGCGAGTATGGGACACAATTTTGTGAAACTTATGAGGTATTGCCCGACGATGGAGAATAATGCGGCGGGTTGCGGGGCTCGGTTTCATGAGGGGCGGCGTGACATCGGGATCATTACTCCTGGACATAGATGCCGACCTATCAGAGATGGAGTTGGGTTAACTTTTGGACATTGAGGCGGTGCATGGGTGGTGATCATGTTGGAGATTCTTTTGGTTTCTAGTGGTGATAGGGGCGTCGGCGGGGAGGTTCAGCATTGGCAGTCCGGCGAGGAAGCAACGGCGGGGGCTTCAAAGGAGCGGTCGAGCTGGATTTTTGGTGGAGGTTCTAGCTCGGAGTTCTCGTCAGTGGAGGACGCATGGGCAACTCACGGTGACCTGGCGCGCCCAGTTACGGCTTCGGCCCAGGATCGACCTTTACGTGGGCGTTGTAGCAGGCGACATTTTGGTCCTTGTCAGATTCAGATCGGTGGTTGCCATAATTGTGGAGCGATGGATCATTGGCGTCGTGAGTGCCCGCTCTTGGCCGTGAGCGGGGTAGTGGTAGTGTGGCTTCGGGACCAGGAGGGGCCCGGCTCGAGTGGTGTAGTCGGCGCGAGTGGGACCCGGAATCGGGAGTCGAGAATGCGGGTCTTTGTGTCTAGCGGCGGTACCCGGACTAGTCATGTGAACATGGTGGTCAGTTTCGAGAGGGCCGCGGAGGTCGCGCTACCGGGATGATAATCGATAGTACAATTATAATCAGCGTCGGCTCCATCCATCTTCTGTCTCAAATTGACTCACTGCAATAAAGTGTACTTGAGACTCTTGTGGTCGGTGAAGATACGGCGGCAAGTCTCCCCAGCCACAAATAATGTCCTGCCAAATCTTCAAAGCAAACCACGAGCGGCTAACTCCAGGATCATGGTAGGATAATTCATTTTTCGTCTTAGTTTGAGTTGTGCGGATGCATAGGCGATGACTTTTCCATGTTGCATCAACACACAACCCAAACCATGCAGCGAAGCATCGTATGAATGTCCAGACTCACCACTTTCATCCGGAAGCACTAAGGCGGTGCGTGAGTAGATGATTTTCTTAAGTTCTGGAAACTCCGTTCCGCATTTGTCATCCCCAGCGAACTTAACATCCTTCTAGTGAGCTTAGTAAGTGGTCCGGCTATAGACGAGAAATTACGCACAAAATGACGGTAATGCTTGCCAAACCCAGAAACTTCTCACCTCGATTACATTAGTCGAGGTACATTTCCCAATTCACTTACGCCTCGCCTTACGTGGATCACGAAAATACCTTCGGCGAGATATTACATGTCCCAAGCTAATCCTATCGAGCCAAAATTGACACTTGTTTGAACTTTGCATACAACGTTGATCGGTGATTATAATTGTACTATCGGTATCATCCTGGTAAGGCGAATGCCAGTGGCCCAGAAGCGCCTTGAAGTCGGGAAATCCAGCAAGCAGGCGATTGGCATCGGTGGAAGCGACCTACATTCCGATGTTGGGAGAGTTGAGAACACGGGTGCTATCCTTAATGTGGATAATCATGGAGCTTTGCTAGCTCATTTCGAGGTTAGATGTTTTGGTGGATGGATTCGAGAGGCCCGGGGATTGATTACGAGTGTGTATAGCTTAAGGAGGAAGTTCTTGGCGGTGTGAGGCGGGATTATGTGATGCGGAGGATGGATTGCGATGTTGGGTAGTCGATTATTGTACCCAAAGGGGGATGGTGGATTGAAGAGAGAAATCTGGATGAGGCACACATGCGCATGCTGCCACGGGTAGTACGAGATGTGCCGCACCATCGGAGCCTTACTACGGCCCAGTGAGAATGAAGGGATACATGGATTTATGTGAGTCGGAGTGTTTCACTTATCGGCGGAGGTGAGAGGCGGAGCGAAAGCAGCCGGGGGTTGTCGCGAGGCTTCCTATTCCATTTGGAAATGGGAGAATGTTACCATGGACTTCGTGTTTGGGTTACCGCTGCAGGAGCAAAGTGCGATGGTATTTGGGTGATTGTCGGCCCAAGCGACGAGGAACGCGACTCATTTCTTGCCAATTCGTCGGGGATTGCAGTTGAATAAATTGGCGAAGATGTTCGTTGATCGGATTGTTAAACTCCATGGGTACCGGTTCCATCATATCGGATAGAATCCAGGGTTCACTTCAAATTACGGAAGGCATTTCGGGGAGAGGCGCCAGGAGCGGAAACTTACGTACGGTACGGCTTTCCACCCACGAGACGGATGGTCAGTCGAGAGGACGGATTGGACCTTGGAGGACATGTTGAGAGTTTCGGTCCTTCAATTCAAGGGAAGTTGGGGATGATCACTTGGCGTTGATAGAGTTACGCCTACAATAACGAGTTTCAACTAGTATCGGTATGTACTTAGGTATGAGGCGTTATATGGTAGGCGTGTAGAACCCCATTGTGTTGTAAGGCTGAGGTAGGTGAGCGCGAGCACTAGAGGGCCCCGGAATTGGTAGATGACACTACGGAAGATTCGGGTGATTAAGCGTAACTTTGAAGGCGGCGGAGATGAAGCGAAGTATAGCGGACGGAGCGACCACAGGTTCGTCAATGTCCTCAAATTGATAGAGAATGAGGGGATAGAGCCCAACGCCAGCATCGGATATCAAGGCCAAAATCGGCCAAGGAATGATCCATACTCCCGAGCACGTACAATCAGGACGGGCTGGAGAGATCACCCAAATTTCAAGTGGAGGGAGCCTTAACAACCTCCTCAACAAGGTGGATTTAGACAGCAACCCCCTGGGATATATCAAAGGCCATTCGCACCAACACAACCTTTTCCACAATCTGCCCAACAACATTCAGGTTCATCCTTTGATAATGATAAAGCTTTTCAATCATTAACAAAAGAGGTGGGCGACTTAAAGAAGCAAATAGGACAGATTTCAGAGTTTCTGGGACAGTTTAGAGAACAAGGCAAACTGCCTAGTTCAACAGTTGTGAATCCAAAGGGAGGATTTGAAACCGCCAAGGCCATTACATTGAGAAGTGGAAAGGAGCTTGGAAATCACCCTACAACATCCAAACAAGGCCTGAATGAGAATGAGAAGCTGCTGCCAGAAGAGGAACAGGGAGCAAAACCCATGGCAAAGGAACACCAATCAGTACCGCAGCCCCCTAATGCCTCCAAAACGTCCCAAACCACTAAGGTGAGTCCAAATTCGAATTTGTCCAATTCCATTCCACTAAATGTGCCTTTCCCTCGCAGGTTTATGACATCAAAGAAGGAGGAGGCAGAGAAGGATATTCTTGAGACATTCAGAAAAGTGCAAGTCAATATCCCTCTTCTTGATGCAATTAAGCAAGTCCCTAGGTATGCAAAGTTTTTAAAAGAACTTTGTACAACCAAGAGGAGAATGTCAAACAAGGAGGTGGTCCAGGTAAGTGAGAATGTCTCCGCTGTTTTACAAAGAAAATTACCCCTTAAATGCAAAGATCCGGGTAGTTTTACCATTCCTTGTGTTATTGGCAATACAAAATTTGAGCATGCTATGTTAGATTTAGGGGCTTCAATTAATGTCATGCCATACTCAATTTATGCATCTATGAACTTAAGAGAGCTTAAAAAAGATGGTGTTATCATTCAATTAGCCGATCGTTCTAACGCATATCCAAAAGGAGTTTTGGAAGATGTTTTGGTGCAGGTAGATCATTTGGTATTTCCTGCTGATTTCTATGTGTTGGAGATGGAGGATTCGGCCCATGCTACACCATTGCCAATTTTGCTTGGGAGACCCTTCATGAAAACAGCAAGAACGAAGATTGATGTATTCAAAGGGACATTGTCCATGGAATTTGATGGGGAAGTTATTGATTTTAATATTTCTGAATCTATGAAGTATCCTATTGATGATCATTCATGTTTCTCCATTGATATTTTGGATTCTTTGGCGCAGGAATTTCTGGACACTTTGGACCGCGAGGCCCTTGAAATAGCCATCACACAAGGAATTGAAAGCACACCCAAAAGGGCAGAATTGGAGCAAACTCACGGCAACAAAGAGGACCTCCAAACCGTGCCCTTGTGTGAAGAAGTAGCTGAGATGGTGGCTGCCCTTGAATCAATGCCACAACAGATTGGTAAGTCTCCAAATCCAATTTCATTTTCTGTTTCTACTAACAAGATGCTGCCTTCAGTGATTCAGGCCCCAATACTTGAACTTAAACCATTGCCAAATCACTTGAAGTATGTCTTCTTGGGAGAAAAAGAAACGCTACCCGTCATTGTTTCTTCGTTACTCACTGCATTGGAGGAAGAGAAATTGATTCGAGTGTTAAAAGAGCATAAAACAGCCATAGGATGGACTTTGGCTGATATCAAGGGAATAAGCCCTACAACATGCATGCATCGCATACTTTTGGAGGAGGGGGCTAAACCATCTAGAGAGGCTCAACGCCGACTCAACCCTCCAATGATGGAAGTTGTGAAGAAGGAAATAATCAAGCTTCTGGATTGTGGAGTGATCTATCCCATCTCGGATAGTAGGTGGGTTTCGCCTATTCAATGCGTTCCAAAGAAATCTGGTGTGACAGTGGTAAAGAATAAGGAGGCAGATCTTGTGGCTACACGCATTGTAAATCTGTGGAGGGTTTGTACCGATTATAGGAAGCTTAACGCCACTACGAGGAAGGATCACTTCCCATTACCATTCATTGACCAAATGCTTGAGAGGTTAGCGGGTTATGCTTTTTATTGTTTTCTTGATGGTTATTCTGGTTATAATCAAATTGTCATAGCACCCGAGGACCAAGAAAAAACCACATTCACATGCCCTTTTGGTACATTTGCTTATCGTCGCATGCCTTTTGGTCTATGTAATGCACCTGCCACATTTCAAAGATGCATGATGAGCATATTTTCTGATTATGTTGAGAAAATAATTGAAGTTTTTATGGATGATTTTAGTGTTTTTGGTGATTCGTTTGATGGATGTTTGCATAATCTCAGTTTGATCTTAAAACGTTGTGTTGAAACTAACCTTGTTCTTAATTGGGAAAAATGTCATTTCATGGTGAAACAAGGTATAGTTTTAGGGCATATTGTTTCAGAAAGGGGAATTGAGGTTGATAAATCAAAAATAGATCTTGTACGCTACTTACCCTCTCCCACTTCAGTGGGAGAGGTTCGTTCTTTTCTTGGACATGCAGGATTCTATAGGCGATTCTCAAAGACTTTTCGAAGATTTGCCAGCCCCTATGCCGACTCTTGGCAGAAGGAAGTGCCATTTAAGTTCAATGATGAGTGGAGAAGGCCTTCAATCACCTCAAAGAGATGCTAACTTCTGCCCCCATCATAGTTCCACCACATTGGAGTCTTCCCTTTGAGCTCATGTGCGATGCCTCAGATTAAGTAATTGGGGCTGTTTTTGGGACAAAGAAAGAACAAGCAGCCGCATGTCATCTATTATGCATCCCGGACTTAAATGATGCTCAATTGAACTACTCCACCACCTAAAAGAACTCCTTGCTGTTGTATTTGCTTTAGATAAGTTTCGCTCATATTTAATTGGTACTAAAGTGATTGTTTACTCTGACCATGCAGCGTTAGCACTTGCCACGAAGAAGGAGGCAAAACCAAGGCTTAATTGGCTGGATTCTTCTTCTCCAAAGAGTTCTACATCAACCGGACAAGAAGGGAAGTGAGAACGTGGTGGCTGATCATTTGAGTCGTTTGGTACATAATGAGGAGCCATTACCTATCCCAGAAGCATTCCTCAGACGAGCAAATGTTGTCCCTTGAGGTAAGTGGGAGCCACATGGTATGTCGATTTAGTGAACTATTTATGTCTAAATGTCTAAGCACCCTAAATAAGCACCAACGCATAAAACTTAAAAAGGATGCAAGGTTTTATGTTTGGGATGACCATATTTGTGGAAATATTGTCTCGATCAGATTCTTCGTAGGTGTGTTCAAGGAATAAGGAAATTAATTCAA
Source organism: Gillenia trifoliata (assembly GCA_018257905.1). Lineage (NCBI taxonomy): Eukaryota > Viridiplantae > Streptophyta > Magnoliopsida > Rosales > Rosaceae > Gillenia > Gillenia trifoliata. The sequence goes on along the minus strand of CM031084.1, from coordinate 21,649,117 downwards.
TCTTAACTTTCCCGCCACACTTATGCATGTGGGGGTCATTTTGGCACTCAAAGAACAGCACTTAAGGTTCTTGAATGTGTAGTTTTTATTAAGCTCACTATTTCAAGGATGCTAGAATGTTTTGTTTAAACATGATCGCTGTCAAAGAACCGGAAACATTGGTTCCAAATATCCACGCTTGTGCCCCTATTTTTTGTGTTGAAATCTTTGATGTTTGGGGCATTGATTTCATGGGTCCTTTTCCTTCATCTCATGGTTTTGTTTATATTTTACTTGCGGTTGATTATGTGTCGAAATGGGTGGGAAGTAAAAGCCACCCATTTTAATGATCTCAAAGTATTTGATTTTGTGAACTGCACACATTTTGTAAGGTTTATATGCCACAGTATTTATCATGATGAGACTCACACTTTGTGGTTCAACCACTGGGTGTCACCAAGAAGTATAACACATAAGGTCAAATATAATCTCATCATCCCAAACATGGCCAAGCCAAGTTTCAAATGGGAGAGAAACTGCTTGATTTTTGGAGAAGATCTGCTATCCAACAAGGAAGTGATTTAATTTGAGCCAATGATGTGCACTCATGATCACACAGCCTCTGCCAAATACTGGAATTGGGATGTCTCCATTTGGCTCATCTATGTGCAACCATGCCATCTTCCGGTTAATTGGAGCACAAGCTCATTGGGCAGCCGGGCGAAGTTCAACATGGACATGATGCCGCGCTGAATTCATAGGAAGCTCATTGAATGAGCTTGAGGAGATTAGAATGAAGCTTATGAGAATGCTCTGCATTTACAAGGAGAAAACAAAGCATTCCATGACAAGATGATTCGTGGCAAGACATTCTCAAATGGGCAGAAAGTTTTACTTTTCAATTCCCGCCTAACTTGTTGCAAGTTGCGTTTCCAGATGGATTTGGTCTCTTTTTTGTATGTTACTACTGTTTTTCCTTATGGTGCAGTCCAAGTGCAAAGTTTGAAAACGGGCCAAGAATTCAAAGTGAATGGACACCGTTTGTGCTTACATTACTATGACAATTTCGAGGAGCACAATGTGGAGGTGACATACCTCTGGTGTCTGGGTTCCAATGAGGCTTAATTGAAGGTATCGTCCTAATGGAAGACGTTAAAGCAAAGGGCTCTGGGAGGCAACCCATGCGAATAAAGAAGACCTAGGGACCCTCCCGGCTTCAAAAACCAGATTTCATGCTTCTAAACCCTACTCTTTATTGCTTTTACTTGCCATGCTTGTCATATTTGTTAGTTAAATATTTGCTTGTCGCTTTCTCGAGTCTATGTTTTTAAAACATTGAGGACAATGTTTGATTTAAGTGGGGGTAAATCGATTGTTTTTCATGATTTTATACCCTATTTTCGGATTTTTACCACCTCATCACTTATAAAAGTTGTTACTCACTGCTTTTTAAATGTTTTTAGTAAGCCAGTGTTTTCATGTCATATAACAGAAAAAGAAAAAAATTTCGAAAGTTTGAAAAATACCCAAAAGAGTTGTTTTTAGAGTCGTTTTTATGTGTTTGTGTCTTTGTGGTTACCTTCCAACACAATGATGAGGATTTGGCTTTTAAGTTCATGACCGTTAAAGAAAGTTACAAACATGGATGAAAGTTTGATATACTCTTGGTTTATGCTTAGTTGTAGTTGGCATTTACGAATTCACATGTAATCATAAAAAGAAAAAAATCAGTTTTTGTAACATGCTTGGAAGGAAGAAAACTCAAACTAACACTACAACTCTGTGAGACTTGAGCTTAATCCTTTTGTTTGGAGAGTTATTAATCTGTGATTCTTTTGTTTTCTAAAGTCGTTGCATGATCTCATTTATTCTTTGCTTGTTGCTACTTAGACTGCCTTCATCACTATTAGTTCCAAATGCTAGAACTCATGCCATTTTCGTTCAAAGCGTTAAAAAATTGGTTGCATAAATATAACAAGATGAAGGTGTCTAGATAACCACCATAGCCAAATAGCCTTTTTTCCTCTCTATATATACTGTAGGTTTAATCCTTGAGCCTTATAAGCTTGTTTTTTTTTTTGTTGTTAACCCATATTATCCCTTCCTACCTAGCCTAGTATAGAAAATCCATACCCTTTCTTAAAGAAGTATGGAGCATAAATTAGTGGGAATTTGTTTGACCTATGTGGTTAGTAAAGAACAAGTGTGGGGAGAGGTTGTTTATTCAACTGTTATTCAAAAAAAAACAGATAAGAATCGAAAAAAAGAGAAAGAAAGAAAAGAAAAGAGGTGATTTAGTTTGTTTTGTAAGTATGGAGTGTTGAAGAAGGGTCCATAATGTGAAACTTGGCCATGTAGTTTGTTTATCTCTCCTCTACGTTTCATCGCTTGGCTTTGAGGTCATATGTTGATTCAAGGTCTTAACATCACCATATTGCCCTCTACTATCTCTTTAAGAACTTTGTTTATCCATATCCTTTCTCTTTTGTTAGCCCCTTCCTTAGCCCAAGCATAACCCTTGACCTTTGTCTTGATTGTTATGTATTTCAATCAAGGGAGTCTGAATTTGGTATGAGCATATGGGGATCCCCGGTTCTCGCATCTAAGTAGTAGCATTCCGTTCATGAGATCATATATTCATATACATATTAATAATTCAGAAAGTGCCTTCTTGTTATACATATGAGTGTTAGTCTACAGTTTACATCAATCTACTCACATATACTTAGTATAGGGAGTGTAGTCAGAAAATCGTGTGGAAAATTGAGGTATATCCAAGTGAGGAATTGAGGGATTCTCTAAGGCATGTTACTACATTCACAACCATGTTTTAAATTGATTAAATGTGCGAGCTAGTGAATGTTTGCTGTGAATAAGTATGAGCTCGAGGGTAGGACACAAATCTATGGAAGTAGTGATTTTTAACATGTCATGTTTCGTTGAAACTCGAGGCAAATGTTGGAAGGTTTAGGTTATGTTTTGTTTCTTTTGTTTTGCTCGGGAGGACTAGCAAAAGCTAAGTGTGGGGAATTTGATAGGAGCATATTTATGCGACTTAGTTAGCTTGTTTTCTTGCATTTACGTAGTTAGTTATTGTTTATTATAGTGATTTGGTTTTATTTTCGTGTGTTTGTAGGTTGGGGTTTAAATGGCAGTGAAGCAAGAAAGTGCATTCTGGCATTTTAGAGAAAATTGGAGCTTAACCGGAGTGCATGCATATGGAGCCCAGGGAATGGACGAATTGGGAACTTAAATGAGGCTAGGAATCTGTTTTGAAGATGAAGAATAAAGATAAGATAAGAGAAGATAAGGGAAGAACATTATCTGAACATTATCTTATCTTATCTTATCTTATCTTATCTTATCTATCCTTAACCTTATCACTATCAGTTTTCTACCTAATTCCATCTGCAAAAGGAGAATTATTTTCAGATAAAGACATTGGATAATCTGATTGTTTAAGGATTTCAATTCGTCCTAAAGAGTGATTATAGAAGTTAAACATGGATATCGTAAAAAGCAGAATCCGAGTGAAAATTGGACATTGCTGCGCATAACTGCCAACTTCGACAGAGCACCCAGTTTTCGTTAGAACGAATTAAGTGTCGTGCCATATATGGTTGCTCTTGGAAGTCTAGTTTCCATAGGATTTTAGATTTGGCATTTTATTAGTTTATTGCAGATTTTACAGCTGTTTTAGTGATTGGAGGTCGAAACAGGAAAAAGAGTCCTACTCGGATTTGGTTTCAAGGAAGAGAACATGATATCTGTTTGTGCAAGTTCTGGGACTTTATTCAGATGGATGTAGTTCTCTATGAGGTCTTAACTCTCTAAAAACTTGCTTTAGAGTTCAGATGATGTAATTACTTGGGACGCACACAAAAGTGAATGAGACCAGTTTTGAGAGCAGAGGTGGCGAGAAGTCAGAGATTGAAGATTGGTGTCGAAATTCTGGAGGTTTTAGGTGTATTCTATCTTCTTTTATTTTCAATGTTTTTACTTTCAATCATGTAACTAAGTTTCTTTTAGCTAGAGGCTAATTCAAAGCCATGAACATATATGTGATATGAAGTGATTACATCCAGTTGTTATTTCATGAATCGTGAATGCAATTTGCTTAACTGAGTTATCAAAACTTATTCTGTATGTTGATTGAGGATGCATACTTAGTTTACATGCATGAGTTTGATGCTAGAGTATAAGGGATCTTCACCTAATAGTTAGAAACTTATATTCACAAGTAGTGAAGGTTGTTGGTCACAATCGTGTTAAGTGAATTCCTGGTGGGAGTGTCATGCTATCATAGTCACAAATATCTTGTCAACACTTATGGTTTTCATAGAACTTAATGATCTTTGAGATGTATCTCTAGTATGCCTGCCATATAGGGAACTTGATAAGAATAATTTGCTGTGTTTCACGTCCAATTCAATGAATCTAGGAAAACCCGAAGGTTAGCTTTGCTTACCTAATTAACTTGGGGTGTTGGAGATTCATGGTTTATTGAAAGAATAACTGGAGATTGGATTTATGTTGCATATGTGTCATGCGTGGAGAAGGACCTCTAGCTGCTAGGCCATTTACCCATTTAATTCACTCAAATTCGTCTATAAAGTTTGTTTTCTAAGTTTCTGCTTTTAAGTTTTTTATTCTTGTCAAAACAAATCCCCTTTTACTTTCTTGTGTCAAAGTGTTTAAAAGCTGTTTCTGCTTCGGTGTTTTAGAGTGTTTTGAGTCAAGCCAAAACCACAATTTTCGTCTCAAAGTAGTAAGCTTAGAGTCGAAACTGTCTAGTTGGTGTTTTTAGAAGCTTTTGGAGTGTTTTTAACTTGTTTTGAGTCCCTTGAGTCTATTTGAACGTTTTTAACTTTGTTTTTTTTTATATTTTTGAGTCAGTTTAGAGGTTATTAGCAACTCTCTCCTAATCCCTCGCTTAGAACTGCATCCTACTTCATACTTCACTACAATTGTCAAAAGAGGGTTTTAATTTGTGTGTCAAGTTAATTTTCACATCAGTATTTTCAAATACTTTATTAATTGTGGGTGTTCCAAAGTTTAACACCCGTGGAGTACTGAGAGCGTGCAATTGGGCTATTCCGGCAAAGGTTTATGTGAGTGGGCCCTTCCTTATTAAATTAAATATTTTACATGTTTTGAATTATTATTAGGCTATGCCTACGTTTTCAAAATGGTATTTATCATGTTATATTAGTGAACTTAGTATTATACTTTTATACTTGGTTTACTAGTATGTGACTCGGCTATATTTTATGGGTTTTGAAAATTAGTATTATTATGCCTATTCTTTTAAATGTGATTTATACTTATACATAGTGAACTTGATTTATACTTGGTGAACCTTGGGTTTAATATTTATATCAACATTTTGGTTCACTTAGTATGTTATTAAATTATATTTATGTACCTTAGTAACTTTGGCATATTCTTGGTATTCCGGATACTTTGAGGTTTATTTAGAAAGGAAATTACCCTTTATTTTATTTAGAAATATTCCGTGGTATGTTTTACACACTCAATTAGAATGCTTACACGGTAAGTCAGCTTGTTACAACCTCGTCCCAAAATTTATGTGAAACTACCAAAATACCCCTAGGTCAATGTTGACTTTGTTGACTTTTTGTGACGACTTGTGAAAATTTATTTCTTTACATATTCATGATGTACTCACGATACGAAACGTGCGTGGACGCATGAACTCAATTGAGTTAAAACGAACGTTTACGAAGCATTAAAGTGTAGGGGCATTTTAGTAATTTTTCACCGTATGTGGGAATTAGGGTTTTTGGCTGGCTGCTGTGCAGCCAACCCTCCTCATCATTCCCAGACGTTCTCATCCTCTCCTCTCTCCCATTCCCTCTCGGCCAAAAACTTCCAAAACATAGCACAAACCCTAGTTTGTGGACGAATTACAAAACCATCAACCAAGACACGAGACTATAGCCATTCTTGATCGCCTCCCCGTCATTCGGACGAGGCTGTGATTTTAGAATCTTCAAACTGAACCCGATCGTTCAAATCGACGTCGAACGGAATAGGCAAACTGCCTATCGATTTTCAGACAATACGACCAAGGTAAGCCTCGAGACCATTACCATTGGTTTTATTGATTGAGTAGGTTTAAATCGATATAAAGAACGTCGATTTTGGTGTCAAGCTTGAAGGAGAACGGAAATAGGGTTTCCTGAAGCTTTCTGCCAATTTCAGGCCATCTCCGGCCATTTTTCCGGCCTCAAATTGGTATGAAAATATTCTACTCCTCAATACCTTCAATTTGATATATGGCATGTTCAATTAGGTCAAAGAACGAAGAAGATATGAATTTTTGAAGTTTTGGAATTAATTCGAAATTTTCCGTAAATTCCGGCGAACCAGGCGCAGAGGGCAGCGAGCCGGCGGTGGCTCAAAGACAAAGGCGAGAGGAAGGGCACTTACGGCACATTCTGTCAACTATGACGGAATATTCCTAACGGCGTCAAGATATTCAAGTCTAAAAGATATATTCCGTTAATCTTTAACTGCCAGCTGACAAGAAAGGTGGTGACGCGCAGCAGGACGGCGCGTGGGCACGTGGGATTACACAAGGTGGGCATGGTTATCATGCTGCCGTGTGGGGCGACACGTGCCGCGCGTGAGACATCGCGCTGCCACAGGCCGACAAGCGCCAAATACAGGCCGACGCGTGCCACATGGCCGGGCGCGTGAGGCCACCTCCGCTGGCGCTGTCCTGATCAAGCCCCTGCCAAGTGGCTGCAAGGCATGCGGCTATGCGGACGGCGCTGTAGGGTTTTCTGGCCCGTAAATCGCGAGCCCGTTTCGCTAAAATAGTATTATTTTTGGGGTATTTCTCTTTAAGGACTATTTTTAATTTATTTTAGGGTAGTTCTAATTTGTTCCCCTAATATTAAATAGGTAATTCTTCGATTCCCGCACACCGAGGAGGGCAAACACCGAGGAGATTTCGCTCCCAATCACCCGTGAGTGGACTTTTGCTTTATTAAATAGTTTTTATGATTGAAATAAATATGAATTTGATTTCTATATGGTTTTAATGGTTTTCAAGCGTGCTTATTTATATATATATTTATTAGTAAATATATATACTTGTTGACAATTATTTATGCAACCGTATTTGTTCTATTTATGGTATATATATTGGGAAATGGATTTAATTGGTAAGATTGGGATTATTTATCAAGTATGATTATATGATATGAAATGGGTTATACTGATATCACTTTTGCATAAATATTAGATGATATTTTTTATTATATGGTTTTGAGAGAAATATTTATTTACAATACTTGATATTTGGGAATTATGAATGGGATTTTGCCTTATTCTATACACATGAGTATGTATTATGTATGTTTTCAAACACACTTGGTATGCTTTCATTACGTTGTAGTACCGTGTCATGGCTTACAGGACAAGTCTCACATGTTTGGGTCACACGCACCGTACTCCGTGGTGGTTGTCCTAAGAATGCCTTAGTGCAAGCTTGTCTTACGTTTATTGTTGTTTATGGGGAAGGTCCACTACGTAAGGACTTCGTGTGACGGGTGCACAAGGCGCAAGTGCTTACATGTGTGTGGTACTAGGAGTACAAATTAATGGATAACGTAAAGTGCTTGTACGGTGATTGAGAGGTTGTTCCTCAACCCGTACATGGGTGACGTGCATATACCCTGTGTTGGTTTTCCTATATTTATATTATTGACATATATGATGAAAGAACTTTTGGAAACATGTTTTGGCTAGCTACGGATATTGTATATTGTTATACTGCTTTCGCCTATACGTATAAAGTACGCTTTTGGATACATATTATGATAGTATGATTTGGTAATTATACGATCAAACAAAGGGGTATTATGTTGGAAAGAGAAAGGTTTGCAAAAACTTCTTATTTTTGATCCACCACACCTTTGTTTTTGCGCCCTTCAGACATAGTGATAGTGCATCCTGGCCATAGCCGAGGATTTTGGTGTGGCAGGCTGATCATCCATCCCGACCATGTAGGATCTACCTTTTCTTTCAGCTTCTATAATAATATCCATCCTTGTTATGGATAGAGATTCTAGGAACTCAGCTTATCATTTGTTTTCTCGTCGTTTCAAAATTAGTACGCTCCGAACCATATGCATATTGGCATTGGAATTCCGCAATTTAATAGTATTTTAATTTTGTTTCCACTAAGTGTTGTCATGCATTTAATGGCTTCATCACTTACGAGTGTCGGCCAACATGCCTGCACTCGAGATTCACGTGCACGAGGGTGTGTGTCATCAATAGTACCGCCCAAGGCCAGACCACTTTCACGTGTATGTTCACACGCACCAACATGCTCACTTTCTGGATCCATCGTAGGTGCCACCGTTCTAGGTCGTCTTGGTGACTGAACTGTTATGATGCGCTTAGCGCCAACTTCACGTGTATGTAGTACATGAGCTGAATATTTATCCAGAGAAGACTCCACTCGTTCATGACAGTATCACCTCCGTATGAACTCTGTGTCCTGTCATACCTATCGAGCGTATAATCTCTACCGATTTATATTGTGATTTTAATATCGGATTTCACTGATGCCACGGAGGCTTCTATTTGATTTACGGGTTTCCGTACTATTTTATTATACGACTTCGGTAAAATATTTTTATACTAAGTTGTGGCTTTCTCACTGTTGACCTGCAAGTACATTTCCGTACTTACACCGATTTTCTATCTACTACCGTAGTATGCTTCATGTTTTACCAGAGTTCATTACTTGTTTTGACGGCGAGGGGTTACTATTTTAAAGGAAAGGTTTTACAAAATAATTACTTATTTAGCCCACTCACCCTTCGTTTTTGCGCCTCCAGATAAGTGCATACTGAGCCGTCGCACGTCGAAGATCGGTGGCATGACAACGTAGGATTTCTTGTATTTGTAATCATACCGTATTCTCCTACTCTACTCGCCAATTATTATTTTATTTCTTCCTCCTACACACTTTGTGCACTAATCTTCATTTAATTCAATTTGCTTAAATTATTTCATTAATTCTTCTAAATGGCTTAATACCCCACGTGTGTTTGGGCTGCACACTCGACTTTTGGGTGTCCACCTGTACATCCGGCCGAGGTCTGTCATTTATACTTCCATTAGCTTTATCCATCAAGTGCTTCATTAAATAGGGGAATACCCGTACTTTGCTACACTTACTTTTTTTTGTCTCATTTTCATACCTAAAGTTTAATTTTTTGACAGTTTTATACGTCTATAGCTTATTAACGATGACGTGGTAGGACTTTGGCCACTAAAATATAAAATTATTTAAAAACTAAAAAGAAAATAAATAATAAAACAATAAAGAAGAAAATAAATTCTCATTCTCCAAACAAACTAACTCCACGGGTTACCAAATCCAAATCAAACATAAAAAAAGGAGTTTGGTACAAAGGGTGCGTAAAGTGGAAGGGGTGGGGTGGATGTGCAGTAGAGTCGAAGAGGAAGAGGGAAGAGAAAAGGGATATGTTTTTCTTATTTATTATTTATTAATTAACTTTTTAATGTTTATTGTCCACGTGCCAAATTTGGTGGGCCACGGAGCCGCCACGTCATCAATTAACGGAGCACTTGATGGATAGACTAATGGAAGTATAAAAGTGTCAGAAAATTAAACTTTAGGTATGAAAGTGACACGAAAACTAAGGGTAGCAAAGTGCTTAATTTCACAATACTTGAGGGAGAAAAGGAGAATTAGCCTTTTTTAATTGTCCATGGGCCTTACAGTGCCACATTTCTGCATAGTCAAGCGCCACGTCATGCTTTAATGGAGCACTTGACGGAAATACTAACAAAGGTATGAAAATGTCATAAAAATAAAACTTTAGGTATGAAATCAGAGACGAAAAACTAAAGGTAGCAAAGTGTGAATTTCACGATACTTGAGGGTAGTAAAGTGGGAATTACCCTATTTTTTTCTTTTAGTTTTTTAATAATTTTATATTTTTAGTGGCCAAAGTCCTACCACAGTCATCTGTTAATAAACTAACTGACGTATAAAACCGGCAAGAAAATTAAACTAGGCAAGGAAAGAGACAAAAGTAAGTGTGTAGCAAAGCACTACCCTATTTAACGGAGCACTTGATGGATAAACTAATGGAAGTATAAAAGTGTCAGAAAAATCAAACTTTGTATGAAAGAGACGAAAAAACTAAGGGTAGTAAAGTGCTAATTTTACGATACTTGAGGGTAGTAAAGTGAGAATTAGCTTCCTTTTTAATTGTCCATGTGGGGCCCACAAGACCACGTTTCTGCACAGTCAAGAGCCACGTCATGCTTAACAGAGCACTTGGACGGAAATACTAACGGAGGTATGAAAGTGTCATAAAATGAAACTTTAGGTATGAAAGTAAGACGAAAACTAAGGGTAGCAAAATGTGAATTTTACGATACTCTTGAGGGTGGTAAAGTGAGATTTACCCTAAATTTTATTGCATTAAACAAAAAATTACAGATGAGTGGACGAGATGGCCACAACTAACCTAGCAAGTCATCCTCAGAGACTCAGATAATAGGTTGTGTGATGTCTTCTTTTCTTGGAAACGGTGTTCATAGTTTGCTTTTGTAATTCCATTGATTCAGCTTTTTGTCCGACTAAAGTAGGAAGGTTGCATGATTTTTGAATGAAAGACCGTTTATATCAATGCTATATATTAGTTTTGTTGAAGTTTTATGCTGACACTTGAAGGAAATTTTGATTCAACTTATACATTCGTTCAACAGGGCCAAGGATATTCTTTACCAGCCGATATACAATATGTTGATGCAAGGTGGAGATCCCAGTGTTACTTTCGTGATTGTCTTGCACGAGCGACCATGCTTTGTCGCCGTGATGGGTTTGTAATTTATGCCACTGTATAGCTTGAGATAGAATTTTGTTATCCTTACACTGAATTATGTGTCTGATCTCTCACCTTGGCAGGGCAGTCTAAAAACTGTGGAGTTGATGAGAAGTCCTAGTACTGGGATAAATGGCTTGGTCTCGTCATTCGTGACACTTTTGCAGGCAGAAAATGTGCAGTTTTCCTTATCATATATGAGTGATCAAAGATATTTGTTAGAGAATGGGGCTTGGCATAAGCTTTTAGAAAGAACAACTTTGCTAGTAGAGTTTAGTATGCACTTCAGAGCAATTATTGTTTTGTTATTCAACAAGTTTGGGTGGTACACAATTGAGCAAGGGTTAATCATTGTTTAGTAAGGAAGATTTAGAAAAGGTATTTCCAATTCCTTTGGAAAAGTTGACAAGGTTGGTTTTAAAGCTTAAACAGCGAATTTTTTTCTGGTTACAAAATAATGACACTCCCCAAATTATGCTTTTGTATAAATATCTTACTACAAGAAAAATATCCTTAATAGAAGCACATACAAAGAGCCAGTTGTGAACTAGCTGTTATACCTTGGAAGTTTATTTCAAACATATCTTGATGGGAAAGTCTGATTTACTCTTTGTTGTCCAGGACGAAAATCCGTCCCTGAGAGTGCACAATTGTGAGAACAGCTGAAAGCTTATCCCCATTTCATTTCAACGAATTCAAGAAATTAGCGACTCTAATGTTCCTTTGGCAACTCAAGGCGTCAGAAGAGATATAACCTTTTAAACCTAATGAATCTTTTTCCTCTGAGTCATTCTGCTCTATCTGCACAGCCCACTCAGCCGATCGGACTTGCCAAGTTTGGAAGAATCTTTGAGGACCACAAAACAAGTTTTGTCTGCTGTTTGAGCTGCCAGTTTGTGATACTTCCCCAAGACCCCTCAACAATAGATCAATTTAATACACTTTACCTGAGCAACTGGTTGCTCGAGCAAAGCATGACAATCTTGACCATTTCAATGTCTTCAGGTGAGAATAGTATACTTATTAATCATGTGTAATGCTTTGCTGATGGCCTGAATCAATTTTCATTAGTTCCGTAGATGCACATGTGTTATGGCACCATGCATGTAATGTGTTAAGTTCGAAAACATGAAAATGTATGGTACTACTAAATGAACTTAAAAATTAATTATTCTTCGCCATTTTATACCACAAAAACTTCAAACCAAAATTTGAAGATTGTCGAAAACTTATGGGGTTGACAGTCCCGAGAGGAGGCAATCTAGACGCAGTCTACTGCTGAATGGTTGCATATTTTGTGCTGGGATCAGCTTCTGTTGGTCTTGTATGGTGGCATCAGTTACCTATATCGTTGTGTAGCTGAAGAGAAATAAAATCAAAACGAGAAGTCGACTGTCATTATTATGCGCCCCGCTTGGTATTGCTTTTTCATCAAAAACTGTTTCACTTTAAAGTTAAGCAGATAAAAAGTGTTTGATAAAAATGAAATATACTGCTTATTTTAAAAGTTATAGCATTAAAAACATCAACTTTTGAAAGCCGGACGGCCAAACCACATGACTGACCAATATAAGACACATCGGTGGGCGAGGCCAAAATACTAGGAGGTGAGAGTTGGGATAGAGTGTATTTGTGTCTTAAGCCGGACGGCCACGTGATTCATCAAGAGCTCATTGTTCTTTTTAGCCACGCATTTTCAACATCAACAGGTTGTCTATGTAAACCGCGTTCTCTATATTGTTGTTGCTCAATTTGAGGCATGGAAAGTACTTAATGTTTTTTTTCCAAGCATGTCTAGCTTTCCAAGACATTCTCTCTACAAAGTTTCATTTGGGAGTTGATTCTTAAACATTGCAAAAATTACTTCCACAACCGACTTAAATCCTAGATTTTAAGTCAAGTGCAACAAAATCAAGTTTTGCCAAGTTCGTCATTTCTTTTTCTGAAAGAAAATGAGATGTGTAAGAACTGCAATAATATGGATCTCGAGGAATGAAATCTAGAACTTCGTTCTTACAAAATTTTCACTTCTTGAACTTCATGCCAAAATGATAAGCACTTGAAACTTCACGTTCGAGGTTAACTTAATTAGGACATTAATTAAAAATTGTTAGGCAGTTAGTATTGTTAGGTTAGTATATGCCTACACAAAAAGTAATCGCCATCGCACGAGTATTACTACCAGAAAAATTAACGAGGAGGGCGATTGTACCACACCACTTACAAAAATGTAATGTAGGATGGCAATTACAACGTCACCACACCACCCAAGTTAGCAACAAACATGTAATGTAGGATGGGCGAGTGCACCACTCCACCCAAGTTAGCATTAGAAATTAATACACAACATTGGATTAGTAATCAGGAGCTACACCAAATAAGAAATAAAAATATAAGGGGTTATTAACATGAGGACTAGGAGACAGATTGGTGGTAACAGTTCTTCACAGATGGCAAGGGGATCACAAACACGTGGAGGAAGAGGAAGAGAAACAGGAAAATCCTTATGGGAAACGTTTTTTTTTTTCCAAGTGGAGGAAAAATCTTGCTCTTCATCTTCAAATTGATCATAATCTAATTAAAACTCTGTTAACTTCTTAAACAAATTGAAGTGCGGAAATTATTTAAAACTCGTAACTGTGTCGGCAAGATAAAGAGCCTCCCGGGTGTTTGCACCGATCAGTAAAAGTAAAAAGACCAAATAAAGTTCAAGGATGGTAATAATCTAACCTAGGGGTGAGGGGGTGAGAAGTTCCAACTTAATTCAATTGTCAATTTAAATTCCACATCCACATCATATACCAATCTATCCTACACATATACAATTAAAACGATAAATAAATGTGCACACAAGATGTAGGATTTAACGAGGCAAAACCCACCACCGGGAAAATCCTCGAGCTCCCAAGCCGAACAATCACTAAGAGAAATGAGTACGTAAAGACTTACGTAACTCATCAACTAGACACACATACTAGTAGGAAGTTTTGTCTTCGCGCTTGCTACTCAATCTCTTCGCCTCGAGTGGAAGTAACACAACACTAACGCGTCGCTCAATCGTTTTTCTCGAACTTTGCAAGATACTACCGTGATCATGCAGAATGTATGGAATGAAACATTTTTGAAATTAACCAATTACGAAAATCACAAAGTACATTTTCATAATTTATTTCGAATTAAAGCAACAAAAGAAAAATCAGTGATTAAAACCTAATCTTTTCTCTTTGAAAATAGACAGATACAAAACTGATTTTTCTTGAAAACAAAACACACTGCTCCTCGCTGCAAACAGAAACTTAGATCACAAAAAATGCTTTTCGAACAAATATGATATTCAAATCAAACACCTAAATGAGTAGGACATATACGGCTAACCTAAGAAATCCCAAAACAAGAATCAAAATCCCCTGCCTCAGCCTCAATTGTACCATTTCTTTTCGTCTCTCCATAAATATGATTTAGTGCATGTGTGTTATATACGGCAGCAGCCCCAAACCCTAATCGAATGCAACTATATATAGGTAGCCATAGCATGCAAACATTACAAACACGTGGGCCACTGGAAGGAGCAAAAGCCTAATCACTCCAAATCAACAGTTGGCTAATAATTTATCATCCTAGTCCACACAACTTAAGAGTAGGCTACCATGCTCGCACATTGAATGCTCACACCGATCTCACCGTTAAAAGGAGGGAGGAGAGAGGAGAGAGGAGAGAGGAGAGAGAGGGAAGGAGGGTGAGATCGGTGTGAGTATCCAATGCTTGCGAGCACTGTAGCCATCCCACAACTTAATCACATAAGTAGAAGAGATAAAGAATATAAAGAACTAACTAGGTCATGCACACAAATAAGGATAAATATGCTAGGGTATTATGCTAACTTAATATCACTAGCTTAAACTAAAGCATAATTAATTATACAAATAAACCCAACTCACTTTTTTTAATAAAAACAAAACAACTCAACATTTAACCGAAAACTAAATAGCCCATTGAATACAACCACATGAAAGCATATGCATGCCGAACTTACTAGAGTGGATGTCTCTTAAACGCTTCCTATATTTATGATCGAGAGCACGAGAAGCAAACTTAGACTTAAATTTACAACTGAATACATGAATTAGTCTAAATAAATACATGCATTAGTCTAAACATTACAGACACAGACATTTTTAAAAAATTGTCAAGCTGCTGTTGGGGAAGACCACACTTCTGCCGTTGGTGTACAACGATGAGATGGGTCGTTAGGAGTTTCGGACTTAAGGATGGGCAGCATGTGGGACTGGACTTTGATGTTACTAGATTGGCAAAAGAAATTTCAGTTCTGCTTTTTAGGGTACAAAGATCAGTGAAGGTTGTCTGATCAATTGCAAGAACAACTACGAGACGCTTTAAAGGATAAGAAATTTCTGCTTGTCTTGATGATGTGGAAACGACGAACGTTTCAAATGGAGCGAAAGGAGAGATTTGTTGAGAGGGCTTTCAAGGCAGGAAACAAAGAGTTCTTGGTGACGACTCGAAAATATCTCGTTTCAATCATGGGCACGGCTGGGAACATACCAAATTTGAAGTTCTCTGTTTTGGAGGATTGTTTGTCTTTGTCATAAATGCATTTAAAGAGGGACAGACAAACAATATCCAACCTCTACGAAATCGGAAAAGATATCGTAAGAAAATGCGCAGGTGTTCCCTTTAGCAGTGAAAACTTTAGGGAGTCAACTTTAATGGAATATTTCAATGAGCATCAATGAGATTGATTAGAGATTCTGAGATATGGAAATTAGAACCAGAGGGGTGCTTTTGGATTGCTATTTACTGCTTTGAGGTTGAGTTATAGCCAATTGCCTGCTCATTTGAAAATGCCTTGCTTACTGTTCATATCTTCCAAAAGAATTACAGTCAATTTGGTAGCAATGACTTGATCAGTCATTGGATGGCACATGGAATCCCTCGAATCTGGTGAGCATGGAAATATGGAGTTACTGATTGCTGACTGGCTACCAATTTGATATGCACCATCTCATCTACGACCTTGTACAATCAGTCTCACAAGGAGAGAGTTTTACAGCACACTCTACAGGCACCAATGGCATCTCCGAAAATGTTGAAGACATCTGATATTTTGAAAATAGCCAAAATGTTACAACCACCGCCATCGTCGGCCGCAAGCTCCGGCCAGGCCTCTCGCCGCCCTCGACCAATCCCTGCCTTTCATCTTACCCTTCCCGCCCACCAAATCCTCACCCGCCGTCGCCCTATCGGATCTTCTCCCCGCCTCCCCTCACTCCTTCCTCGTTCCGCCGCCGACGCCGCGGAGATGGTGAAAGCAGCGAGGAGTATCTTGTCGGCTTTCGCGCGAGGGTTTGTTTGGATGGGACGAGAGCGCGAGCGGTGGAGCATTTACGACTGGAGTTATTTGAGGAAGGAGCCGTTTGGCGGGTGCGTGAGTACTTTGGAGGCTGTGGCCAGGGCTCTGGGTGCGCTCGAGCCCAATGGGGTGGAGATTGAGGCCCAGCTTATTGGGGTTTTGAGGGGACATGGTGCTTTGCAGGCTAGCCATCTTAATAAGCCCATAGCTTCAGGCCCAAGTTGTTGAAGAAACGCAAGGAAAAAACAAAGGGCTACAGATTGATAGTGATAGTGAGAATTCTACAATGTCGGGTCACAGTCGACGTTAGGGTTCACACTGAGCCCAAGTTCGGTAGTAGTTTGGGCTTTGACCCAACACTTCTTAATAGAAATGTCGTATTCAAGTCTTGCACTTGAGTATCTAGTGTGTCTCGTTGCGTATAGAAAAG
Source organism: Gillenia trifoliata (assembly GCA_018257905.1). Classification (NCBI taxonomy): domain Eukaryota; kingdom Viridiplantae; phylum Streptophyta; class Magnoliopsida; order Rosales; family Rosaceae; genus Gillenia; species Gillenia trifoliata. The sequence continues at coordinate 21,632,433 of CM031084.1, read as the reverse complement.
GTGTGAACCACGGCTGATGGGAGAGACACGTTACAGGTTATGAGAGGGTTTTGTGAGTGGCGGTCAGACACCTAGATCAATGCCGCACTCAAAGTTTTTCTCCTTTCATTCTTTTCTTTACTTTTATTCTATTTTTTTATACTAGATTAGATGACTCGTTTACTTCATTGGTTTGAAATGTACCTTCTTTCTTACAAGGAAGAAATGAAGACTTTGAAAATGTCCTTTTTATTATCCTAGCTAAAAATCTGCCTTTTGTTCTTTGTTCCGGCTTTGTATTGCTTATTTCATTTGTTTGTTTTAATCCAATTCCACAACTAAAACTTTAAAAGGGGAAAGAAATCTTCTCATTCAAACCATCCCATCTAATTGTGAAGGCGTTGTTTTACACTCAAGTTTGAATTCTCTTTTGCTATAAATCGATGTTAAAAAATGCTTAAAAGCCAAAATGGTGTTGATGCCAATTTAACCATTGGGGGTAACCATTTCGGCCAATTTAATCCTTGGATTTTCAAATTTCGCTAATTTGGTTACTTAGCTTTTATCTATTTATGTATTTTTAACCCACTCTTTAACCTCACTTTAGTTTTTGTGTGAAAAAAAATACTTGTGTTGTGGCCTATTTTTAGGGAGAAGGGTGCGGCAAGAAGATAGAGAGAAAATAGAGAAAGGCTTGAGGAATTGTGGTGTATTGTAGTACATTATTCTTCATGTCAAGTGCCTTTATTTATAGTAAAACAAGTACAGTTGTAATAGGAATGTAATCTTTAGGATTTCAGAATATCACAATCCATATCTACCTAGGATTTACACAATCACATTTAACACATGTTTATATTATCTACAACACTCCCCCTTGAGTGTGCAAATACTCAAATAGATATCACATCAGATCTTCAAGATGATTATAGTTGATGAAGTCGTCTCGTAGGCATAATAGAGAACATGCTAGTCTCAAATACGGAACTTGCATATAAAAAGAATAAAAACTCTCGCAAAACCTGGCTATGGTAAAACCCAAGGCAGGACAAAAACCCATAGTCTAAGGAGAAAAGTGAGTTAATGCAATGTCAATACTTAACATTTGTTGGATGTCAGTAGGATGCACACAAAGGTATAACCAGCCCAGAATGGGTGTCTTATTAAAACCTAGTCAGGCAACAAACACCCAATGGGAAAAATGATCCTGATTGTACGGAAAAAGAGTACATTAAGGTTAAGCGAGTATACTTCAGGATACTCCCCCTGAGTTTGACAAAATTCCGAATGAGAAACTAACAATGTTGCAAATCAGACAATTTACACATACCAATTCCTTGAACAAGCTTCTGAAAAGTAGACTTTGGCAGTGACTTGGTGAAGAGGTTGTCTAAGTTGTCCTGGGAACGGATTTGCTTGATTTCAATGTTCTGATGCTCTTGTTGTTGATGTGAGAAGAAGAACTTCGGCACAATATGCTTGGTGTTGTCTCCTTTGATATATCCTTTCTTGATATGGTCAATACATGCGGCATTATCTTCAAAGATCGTTGTAGGGACATCAATGACAGAAGAAAGTCTGCAATTGCTTCGAATATGCTCAACAACAACTCTCAGCCAAAAACACTCACAAGTAGCTTCATGAAGGGCGAGAATCTCAGCATGGTTCGAAGAAGTTGCAACTAAGGTTTGTTTGGTTGACCTCCAAGATATTGCGGTGTCTCCAACGATAAAGACATAACCCGTCTGAGAACGTGCCTTGCGCGGGTCAGATAAGTAACTTGTGTCAACATAACCAACAAGGCAAGCATCATTCCGAAGACTAAGGGGGTGTGATCTATTCTGAGATGCATAGGGATAGAATAAACCCAAATCTGTAGTACCCTTAAGGTAACGAAGGATGTCTTTAGCACCATTCCAGTGTCGGCGTGTGGGCACATTGCTATATCTTGCAAGAAGATTAACAGAGAAAGAGATGTCCGGTCTAGTGCACTGAGCTAAGTACAACAAAGCGCCAATTTTACTCAGATATGGAACTTCAGGCTCCAAAACCTCTTCCTCATCGTCTTTAGGACGGAAAGGGTCTCGTTTCGCATCTAGCGTTCGGACGACCATAGAAGTACTCGAAGGTTTTGCTTTATCCTCATTAAAACAACGTAACACCTTCTGGGTGTAGTTCGATTGGTGGACCAGAATACCATCCGAACAATGCTCAAGCTCCAAGCTTAGGCAATATCGAGTTTTCCCAAGATTTTTCATCTCAAATTCCGACTTCAGGTGCGATGCAGTTTTCTCAAGCTCTTCGGGAGTCCCAATGAGATCATGTCATCGACATAAATTGCAATTATCGCAAATCCAGACTGTGACTTCTTAATAAACACGCATGGGCATAATTCATTATTCACATATCCCTGACTAGTCAAATATTCACTCAGACGGTTATACCACATCCGTTCGGATTGCTTTAATCCGTAGAGTGAACGCCTCAATCTAATTTAGAGGGTGTTTCGTGGTCTAGAACTATTTGATCCAGTCAATGTAAGTCATTCGGGAACTTTCATGTATATTTCTGTATCAAGATCCCCATAGAGATACATGGTTACCACGTCCATAAGTTGCATATTCAGTTTTTCGGAAACTACCAAACTGATAAGGTAGCGGAACGTTATAACGTCCATTATGGGAGAATAAGTCTCCTCGTAATCAATCCCAGGGCGTTGAGAGAAACCTTAGGCCACAAGGTGTGCTTTGTATCGCACTATTTCATTATTCTCATTACGCTTCCTTACGAAAACCCACTTGTAGCCAACGTGCTTGACATGTGGTGGTGTAGAAACTACAGGCCCAAACACTTTACGTTTCGCAAGCGAATCAAGTTCGACATGGATTGCTTGTTTCCAGTTTGACCAATCGGTTCTACGTCGACATTCATCAACAGAACGTGGTTCAATATCATCGCTCAGCATGATATTAGTAACTACTGCATATGCAAATGCATCATCGACTATCATCTCATTCCTATTCCAAAGTACATCCAAGCTAGCATAATGGACTGAAATCTCACGATTCTCGGGAGGCGGATTAGTCTCTTCAAGGACACTACCGTAATCTAGAATAACCTCATGCATTGGAAAGGATGAGTTGGCGATGGCAGGATTCGAACTTGGTTCACTAGTTAGTGTCATGGGGCTCCTCTTCCGGGGTTGTGAATCCTTTGAACCAACAGGTCTGCCACGCTTCAGGGTACGAGCAGATGATTAGCTAGCCGCCAGGGTATAGGGCCGCACAACAGGTGCGGCCACACGTCCTTCAGGGGCGATGGTTCGATGTACGTTTGGTACATCTATCTTTGCAGGCATATTTGCAGCTGGTATATGTGATCTCGTCACTTTCGCTAGATCAGTAAAAGCATCCAGCATGCTTTGAGCAACGCTCTGTAGATATAAGATTCTTTGCATCTCAGTTTCAGACTGATCAGTGCGGGGATATAAATGAGACATAGTGGGGTTAGACCACGACAATTCGCAGCGTTATTCAGGAACAACTATGTTCTTATCTCCCCCTAACGACGGGAAGACTGTCTCATTAAAGTGACAATCCGCAAAGCAAGCAGTAAAGAGATCGCTTGTCAAAGGTTCTAAGTAACGAATAATCGAAGGAGAATAATAACCGACATAGATTCCCAATCTTCCCTGAGGACCCATTTTGGTACGTAAGGGCGGCACAATTGGCACATAGACCGCACAACCAAATATGCACAAATGCGAGATGTCGGGCTCGTATCCAATTACCAACTGTAGCGCAGAATAAGGTTAGGTCAGTACGGGTCTCAGGTGGACCAACATTGATGCGTGAAGTATTGCATAGCCCCAAGCAGATATCAGAAGTTTGGTTTGCATTACCAAAGTCCGAGCCATTTGAATATACAAGCCATTTGAATACGCTTCCGGCCATATTCATAGGAAGTGATGCAAAGGAATTCAACTCCATTTTCTTCAGCGTGGTAATTATTATCTTGAATATCTTTAAAATGCGTTCACACAAAATGGTGTGCGTAGTTGCACTATCTGCCAGACAACTAACTTCCCCACAAGACATACCTAGAAATAATTTAATTGAATTGGTCACTTGTATAAGGGAATAAAAAGATCGTTCATTCAATTATTCGAGAAATAATTTCCATAAAATAATATTCAAACTTTAAAATAAATACCAAACAATGTCCAAACAAAAAGGAAAAATTCTTCAAAACTTAAACCTATAAAAATGGGGGTTCGCCACTTAGTGGTTTCGTCACTATGGCGAATTTCGCCAACACATAAAGCCTATGTCTAAAATCTAATTTTCCATCGGAGCTGACGCTTCTTGAAAATTAGAAATCGCCAGTAGTATCTCTGGATTTTCCACATGAGCAAGATTAGTCTTATGGCTTCTTACGAATTTGAATAAGATCACAACTGCTAGCTGAAACTCGGCAAATGCGGGACCAATGGTCTCTGAGAACCACATAGGTAACACAGGTTCACCATTTTACCTTAGTCTTGAAGTTCGAGGCTTGGTAGGCTAAATTAGTGTGGTTCGGCTATTTCCTCCCTTGACGTGGCTTTACGCTTTGTCACCTGCAGTGTCATGGGTTAGGTTTAAAACCCTTGCCTTACCCACCCCGCCCGAGTGACCTGCGCCGATTCGCCAGTGTGCTTTCGGGTGTACAACTGGCCGCTTTATTGTGTCTAACTTGATGATTTTTCATCAACAACTAGTTTTGCCGCCATAGTAAGACGAGATCAAACTGAGAATTTGGTGAATTTATATGCCCTATATTGTTGCCGTAGACAATATTTGGTGGCATGAAAGTTGAATAGGTCTCTTTCCGTGAGATCCTCGCTCGCCAAGTCTTCTGCAAAACTCGAAGTGATTAGATCTCGACAAACTTCGTAGTCGTACTCATCTCGCGTACTTTAAAAGTCTCGGGAAGCGTAAATGTTGCCTGTGTCTTGCTTCTGTGCAAGAAAATATTTCTTTGATGGTCAAAGCGCTCTTCCGTGAGCAAGCCATAAAGCCTTGGACTCTTCAAAGAAGGTATTCATCATAAAGGCGTCATGCATATGCCCGGATTGTGATCACTGTTGCTTTGTCACCCGCCAATCTAGTTATCCGTGTTCCGCTTCAATGGTAGCCCTAAGGCTCTTTGCGCGAGGCGAGTTTCACATCTTGTACCCACTTAAGGTGGGCTTCATTCCGCACTTTTGTAGTAAGTCGAGTTTCTTCAAGTTCGACATGTCGTCATTAATGGCTTAACAAGATCAGGCTCTACTATGAAAAATTGTTCATAAATTTGAGTAGAACATTCAGTTCTATTAGACATTGTTTGTTTAAATTTTCATGAAAACTACAGTTTCATGGGCATTAATTTTTAAGGAAACTTTAGGTTTCATGGCACTTATTCGAAACTGGTTCGAATTTATGAACTTCAAGTTCATATATACTTAGCAAACGTAATATATATGTAGCAAAAAATAAAATTTAACATATATATTGTGAACTAGTAGTTAAGCCTAGTTCACAGTGGCCTACTAAGTGAAAATACGAATTCCAAATAATTTTTCGGGTGGGTCTGGTCACTGGAGTCAGCAGCCCAACCAAGAAAGGTGGCCGGACTGCAGCCGCAAGGAAGCTCTGCCGCAAGTCCCAATGCAGGGTCAGCAGTGGAGCTGGCTGCAGCCCGCCCAAGAAGTGGTCATGGTAAAGGAACGGGTCAGTAGTGCCTTAGCCCAACACCGGCCTGGGAGAAAGGAAGCAAGATTAGAAGTGGGCCACATCAGAGCAGCCAAGAGAAGTGCCCAACAGCCCCGCCTGCTCGACTTCGGTCAGTCGGCGCGCCCCGCTAGGTTTTTTTCTTTATTTTTTCTAAAAATAAAATTCCCGCAAATAAAATTTTTTTTTTTTTAGAAATGAATTTTGTGTTTTTGGCAGTAAAAGCGAAAAATAAATAAAATAATTCCTTTAATTTTTCCTTCGTTCACATGATCATCAATTCACTTAATATATGACACATATATTAAAATGTAGATGCAACACAATATTTGGTGTAAGATCACACTTTTAAACTATAAAATCAGGTTCATGCATCGCTATGGAAGGTTCATGCAATCAGTCAAAATATCGACAATCGAGACCGTGTTTTAGAAGTACTTGGATTGTCATGATGATGGTTGAACAATTGTTTGCAAAACCTCAAATTCGTAGCGCAGTCACGCAGCGTGATGATAACGTGTTGTGGCCTATTTTATAAGGGTGCTGGTGTTAAGATGAGAGAAAATAGAGAAAGGCTCGAGGAATTGTGGTGTATTGTAGTACATTATTCCTCATGCCAAGTGCCTTTATTTATAAGAAAAACAAGATGCGCTTGTAATAGAATGTAATATTTGGGGATTTCGTAATATCTCAATTCATATCTACCTAAGATTACATAAACTTACTTAACACATGTTTATATTATCTACAACATTTTGTTCATTGTAAATTTGTAGTTGGGCGGAAAACAATTTTTCGAGATATTTGTCGATTTTCTCCCGAAATTGTAAATACTTCATGTCAATTTACCCCATGAACTTTTATTTTAGCCAATTACTCCTCTAAACATGAACTTTTTATTTTACCCCATGAACTTTTATTTTGAAATAATTTTTTTGATATTTGTTTCATTTTTCCCAAATTTAGAATACTCTATTGTCAATTTACCCTACGAACTTTTATTTTAGCCAATTATTTTAGGATTCTCTAAGGCATGTTACTACATCAAAATGTTGTTTTAATTGGATTAAATGCGAGCTAGTGAAAGAGGACCGTGATTGGGTATGTGCTCATGCAAGATGGCTAAAAACTGTGGAATGATGATTTTTAATTTGTCATGTGCATTGGAAATCCTGAGGCCATTGTTGGAAGGTTTAGGTTGTGTTTTATTTGTGTTGTTTCGTTTTGTTTATTTTGTTTCTTTCTTTTTTGTTTTGCTCGAGGACTAGCAAAAGCTTAAGCGCTGGGAATGGATGGGCAAGTATATTTACGCACCTGGGCTTAATGGGTTCTTGTGCATTTATATTGCTTTTCCTTAGTTAAAGTAGTCTTTTAAGCTAGTTTTATGTATTTTCGTGTTTTATAAGTAAAGTATACAAAGGATGCATTTTGGAGCCTTTGGAGCAAATTAGAGCTTGATTGGATATCACATGCTTGGAGCATAAGGAATGACGAATTAAGCTTTTAATGAGGCTAGGAATCTGTTTTGAAGATGAAGAAATAAGTTTAAGACAAAGAAGATATGGAAGAGCAAATGGTTAGGAACATTATAATAACATTATCCTTATCTTATCTTATCTTATCCTTAACCTTACTGTAATGATTCATTTTCTACCTAATTCCAGCCAGTGGGAGATTAATTTTCAGATAATAATAAGTATGACCGATAGCTTTGAGGACTTCAATTCGTCCTAAAGGGAGTGATTATAGAAGTTTGGAAGACATGGAAAAACCCAGTTATGGAACCCGAGTGAATTGGACAGTGCTGCATAACTGCCAACTTCGACAGAGGAGCACCCAGATTTCGTTACCAAGAATTAAGTGTCGTGCCATATATGGTTGGAAACTCTGAAGTCTAGTTTCCATAGGATTTTACAGATTGTCATTCTGATACGTATTGGGTAGATTTTATATTACTGGTGGACTGAAGGTCGAAACAGGGAAAAATAGTCCTACTCGGATTTGGTTTCAAGGAAGATAAGGTGGCAGCTGCTTCAGTGTGTCTTTTGATTGGAATTCAGATGGATGTAGGAGTTCAATGAAGGGAGAACTCTCTAGAAAGTCGTGCTTTAGAGTTCCAAGGAGATTGGTACACAATCCATTCATTCAGCCATTCGCGTAAAGGAATAAAAGATCCCAACTCCCCGCAATGAAGATTACTCCACCATTCTTCATACTGCCCCTTTTCCTATCCATCCACCATACCTAAACACCACCATACCCCTCCATAACCATTTATCCATACACCTAAGGCCTTAAGCTCCTGTCCCTAGATCCTTTGCCGCACTAAGCAAAGAGAGAGACAGAGGCTTAAAAGTTCATGCAATCTAAGTTCACGCTACTGGAATTTCTAGGGGTTTTCTTTTCCTTTGATTTCAATGTTTAAATTCAATTCTCTTTGTGTTGTGCGTATGAGGAACTAAACCCCTTGGCTAGGGGGAATTAAACACATGATTATGCTTTACACAGATTTACTTACTTCACTGCGTTTCATAAGTCAGGTGGGAATTCAATTTACTTTATCTGCTTGAATTAAATTGATTTGTGTGTGTTGGTTGAGAGGCACGCTTAATTATCATGTATAAATTGAATGCTAGGGTATCTCACCTAATAGTTATGAACTTATATTCACAAGTAGTAAAGGTTGATGATCTCTATCGAGTTGGCAAATTCCTGGTATAAGTTTCATGCAAATCATAGTAACAAGTGCTTGGTCAATGCTAATGGTTTTCATAGAACTTAATGATTTTTGCTTGTATCTCTATTATGCAATCATATAGGGACTTGTGGGGAATGCTTGGGTTGTCGATGCAATCATCCAATTCAATAACGTTAGAAAATCAAGGTTAATTTAAGCGGACCTAATTAATCCTGGGCGCGAGAATTCATGGTTTATTGAAAAGCAATTGAAATCGCCGATGCAAGTATAACATGGAGATGAACCCCTTAGCTAGCCTTCCATCCATCTATTTAAACCAAATTCGTTTTTCTAATCCGTCTTGTTAGCAAAGTTTTTGTTTCTGCTTTAAAATTGGCCAAACCAATCCCCCTTTGTTTTCAAGTGTCAAATTAGTTAGAAATTGTTTTAGTTCGTGTTTTGAATGTTTTCAGTCAGTTGGTGTGGATCACATGTGCCACTGCAAGCATTGGAATGTTACACCGATCTTACCCTCCTTTCCCCTCTCTCCTCTCTCCTCCCTCATTTTAATTAGACGGTGTAAGATTCAATGCTTACAGTATTATAGCCTACCCTAAGTTATGAACCTATTTTCGTCAAAATCTTCTTTTAGGGTGTCTGAAACTCGCCGTAAAGTGTTTTAAGACAGCTTTGAGTGTTTATTCGTTGTTTTGAGTCTTTGGTTTGTTTTGGTGTTTTAAGTTATAGTTTTGCATTCTTTCGAGTCTAATTTAATATTTTAAACTTTGTTTTTACGTTTTTGAGTCAAAGCTCAAGAGATTTAGTAATCCCTCCCCTAATTCCCGCTTGTAACGATCCCTACTACATACTTCACTACAATTGTCAAAAGAGGTTTAATTGAGTGTTTACTTTTATCACATCACCCACACGTCAGGAGATTTTTGGCATTTTACATCCGTTTGCCGCAGGAGAGGGTTGTAATAGGTATAGACAAAAGTCAATCTTGCAACAAGCGGGCATATGAGAAATCTATATATATAAAGGAGAATGTATAGGATGTGGAATTGGTGATGGTTTAGGGTACAAGTCCATAGTAACTATTGACTTTGGCTTTGTCTCAGTGGGCAATGAGGCTTGATTTGCAGAGAGAATACAAAGAGTGGGAAGTTACAAAAGAGGAATTGTGGTTTCTCTTGTAAGCCGAGTTCTCTCCTCCCACGTGATCTGAGATGATAGAAAGTGATGAGAGGTGATATGACCGTTTTCCTCTCATTTGTGGAGCATGTGTGGCACATGATATATTTTAACAGAAAATTTATGAAAATTAGAAAATCTAACGACGGGTGGTAATTGACTATTAATAAAAGCTCATGGGAGTAATTGACTAAAATAAAATTTATGGGGTAAATTGATAGTACATTACAAATTCGGAGAAAAATTAGCGAATACCTTTTTTTATATATATTTACCCCAACACCTGCAAATGTTGGAGGGTTCATACCGAATATAGAAGGGTTGAAAACGATTTTAGTTAGAAAAATTTCACTTTTCTCATTTTGGTCAGTGCACTCTAGTCTAGCTTTTCCTAAAATGGTTTGTTCTTAAAGCTTTTCTAATTACAAAGAGGAGCATAAATCGAGCTCAATGTTGAAGAATAGTCGATTTACATCCCAATGGAAATATACAAATTTAAGATGTAAAAATTACATTTACATCCATTTATATTGTTCGGAGACATAAATGTGAGTTGTACTTAAGTGGGAGAGATGTAAACTTGAGATCCTATTTTATTTTTGGATAATGCTTGTGCCCCTTCTATGGGGGACTTACTTGTCCCGACACATCCCGATCTTGACACGCCAAGTCTGGAAGTGCCGCCGACACGTGTTAAGTAAACGAAAACCACATGCAAATAATTGAGAAAGTGAGTAAATTTAGAGTTGGAAGAGAAAATAGCGCAGTTGATGGGTAAACTCATTATTGGCGTATGCATACTATTAGAGCATAGTAAAAAATGCATAAAATATAAAAATTCTGTACCCCTCGTGAAGATGGATATTACATAATGGAAACTAAAGGTAGAATGAATCTTACTTATTATGGAGAAGTCACAAACCACCAACTAGCCGAAGAGTGCCCTCGCCTCATTGGTACTCAAGCCACAAATGTACTAAGTTCTAGATGGGCGAAACATAAAAGGTGAGTGGGTCAAAAGTAAAGTTTGATAAAACCTTTGTTTTCAAGAGAATATTATCCCCGCCGGATACATGTATAGTTTCTTAAAATACGATATACTCCCTACGATCCTCAAAATACTATAATAATAATAGTGGTACTCCCCGAAAACCAATGGTAAAACTATACTAGATTGCTCGAAAAATAAGACCTAATGCTCACTTATATGCAACACACAAGCCTAAGTAGATAAGCCATGAGGATGTGCTAGGTGGTATAAAGAATATGCTAGCACTCACAATGACACAAGTCATAACGCTAATCGTTGTGGAAGCGCAAGCTTCACACACAATCCTAGCTGCCTAGTGCAAACCTAGAACAAGCTAGTACCTATAATGGATCCAAAGTTGCGTAGCCGGTACTAGGTGTGAACCTAAAACAAGTTGACCTCTGTGGACCGAGTACAATACAGGTTGTTCTACATCTACCATGAACAACAATATAAGAAATGTATGGCAAATATAATACTATTATTGTACCTCCAACAAATACATATTATATGAGTCATGCTAACAATTTAAAGAAAGCAAGGAAAACCATATAATAATATATTTACCAAAAACAAAGACCCACTCACTCACCTCGTACGTAGGGGCCGAGTCGTAGCCTCCCCGCCCCGAGTAGTCCCAAGCATTCCTCCCATAAGTCTCACCTATATGAGATATCACCATAAAAACTAAACTCATAAAGGTTACAATTAGGACAAAGTTACAATGCTTACAAGATTTACAAAGCATAATGACCTAACCATTAATGGTTAGATTTGTGTGCTATTACATCGCTTGTAAGCATTTTAGCCTGATCCTACAAATTAAACTAATTAACTACACTTATCCCTTGTTTGCTTATTTTCCTGAGGGGTCCCAAAATCTTAAAAATACCACACGCACTGCCCCTAGGTGCACACATCGTCACGAGTTGCTTCGTGTCGACGAAAGTCGACAAAGACGTCCCACGCGCGGCCACGCGCCTGGGCCAACGATTAACTAACCCCGTTAGTTGACGCCATTGGATTTAATCTGAAGATGCCTAAGATCAGCCCAAATTTTGTTGATTTATTATTGCACTAGATTCAAACATGTATTTAAATAAATTGACTCACATATAGAATTGTAGTTGTGGTTTTAATTTCGTCTCAATTTTACTATGGACTCCATTTCAAACATATTTTTATATTTTGTATGTGTTGGTAAATGTGAGGAAGTCAAGAATTGGAATAACTCTCTCTTTAATATCTATTCTAAGTAAGTAAACATGCAATATAATTACCACGTTTTATGCTATCAAGTTAAAAATAGCAAAAAAGGAGCCTACTTTTGATCGCATAAAAACGAAACAAAGGGAGTTCCAAGAATTGACAATCCTAAAATCATGAATCGATACTTCTTAAGAATTAGATAATCGTTCTCAAGTGGCCGATGTAGCCTTAATAGGAATTTATATAAACTTATTCTCTTTCAAATAAATGTAACCAACAATCCTAACAAAGTTCACCATAGGCTTAAACTATTTTTTCACTAATGTGGGCTATCTTCCGACACTTACACTGGGGACCATTTATCCGACACCTAAAATTTTTGAGTCAGTCTTCTTTTTTTCAATCTATTCCATTTCGTTTAAAATTTTAGTTGTCGAGATAAGTGAACTTTACCTTTTGGCCATGTCAGTTTGGTTTTGTCAACCAATGGTGGTCCGTGGGAGTGAGCTATGTGGCTATTTTTTTTTTAAATAAATACGAAATTATCTACACTAATGTTTGAGAGATTAGGCAAAGTCTCACAATGGACTAGCCATAACAATTTTGTTCCAATTGCCATGTATAATCAAACCTAAAACCTCTCACTTACAAACGGTTGTGCTAATACCACTAGATCATGTAATAAAGTAACAAGAGCTATGTGGCTATTGAATTTTTATTTTTTCCAAACTTCAATTTGTTTTTAATTTTAAAGCTTTTTTATTGTTCTAATGAAAAGTATAAATTTAACTAAGAGAGAAACAACGCCAAAAGAGAAAAACCGAACGCTTTCACTTAAAGTCCCCTTTATTCTCTTCTTTATATTTGAATGATGTGGTAGGCAACACTCTTTAGTAGGGCACATTTGCTTTTTTTAATTGCCAATTTTTGCTACCTAATTCTTTTGAATTTTCACGCTTCCAAATTTCCCCGCTCCCAAATCCTTACTCTTGTTCTTGTATCCGTGTTTGCCAGTTTTGATTTTCGGGCTGGAATGCTCTTCATAAGGTGTAAGAGACTTCACCTCCAATGTGGTTCCACGGTGGATGCACAGCGAGGATACACTTTGGCAATGCTAGAAGATCACGTGAAGTTTTCAACGCCTCAGTTGCTGGCAGAGGACGGTGATGCACAATCCTCTATTTCCTTCTTGTTCTCTTACAAGGATAACTTGATTCAAGAACTCAAGTGAAAATAGAACAACAATCAAATGATAATTTTATTTATGCTAATAATTAAATACAACGAACAATTACAAAGATATAAACAATAATGAAATAAATTTAAGAAAACGAAGATCGAGGCTTCATGTGCATCACAATGTCTCAAAATGCACTTCGTCCCTACTGCTTGTAGTTCGTCGAAGTCTCGCTTCTTACCAGATTCAACGACTAAGTCAAAATCAAAGACCGAAAATCGATTTCCGGCGAATATGTAATGTGGTTCTCTCAACTCGGATGGTTTTGGCTTGCTGTGGAGATTTGAATGCGAATTTCTAGATATCCGAATGCCATGCAAATGGATGAATATAGTATGGATACCGCTTGGGCAAATGTACGAGAATGGGATGTGACCGTTGGGGTGCATTCGTTGGCGGTGCTTTGCTCTCTGGTGCTTCTATTCAACCCGTGACTTCATCCGAAAAGACGAAGTCTCGTTGGAAGAACAAAGTTTAAATCCGAAATTTAAAATAATAATTAATTAATTAACGGATTTATCTATTAGAGCCCAAGGTCTATCTTTTGACAATTAATTAATATTAATTATTAATTAATTTTCACACCCCCAAAAGTCTCAAACCTACATTAGAGCCCAATTTCCTCCATGGTTCCATTACTCCAATCACTTTGTAAGAGGTACAAAGCCCATAAAGCAAGAGTAACTTTTCATGCATGCGACTAACAAGGTGTTTGAATGGTATTATCGCTCAAACATCTCCAACAACCTCTAGCCGCCACCCAAACACCCTAGTGACACAATGATAACTATTGTGAGTCGACACAATATAATACATTTTCGCCATCCATGTGAGTCGAACATGAGACCTCTAAAGCCGTTATTTAATATCACTAAATCGTAGTACTAGTTAATATAAGAGTTTTTTTAAAATAAAAATTATTATTATTATTAAGGGAGTGGGTATGGATTCAAACTGTTACAATAATTTAGCAGAGGAGTCAACCGCGACGCGTGAGTTATAAAACCCAACCCAACACCCTATCCACTAGAATATTGGACTACATGCAGCTTAAGATAATAGCTAAATTCGTCAAATTTGAAAAGTGTAACATGTAATTTGCTCTAGTTGAAGGAGTCTAGTATTTTTCTTACATGATCACCCATTTAATGTCACATAAGCTACTCCTCGAGAAAAACAAATTCTTGCTTGTTGCTCATTTGCATTTATTAAACTTGCTCATTGCATGTAAGAAAAAGATAGGTATTCAAGTGATGGATTAGGTCAAATTCTTCAACCTATTACACTTTATATTCAAACTCTCTTTATTTACTTCAGACAATAATAATATCGCTTGTAATAAATAAAAAATTAAATCAACACGTCCGTAAAATTTTAAGACTAATGCTAGACTCTTGAGTTAACTTAAGTGGTACTACAGTATCAAATTTTAAAAAAGAGGGACAATATGTTACCGAGTCTAAACTCCTACTAAGCTCTTGAACTCAGTTCAGTTCTGAGAGAGAGAATTAGATAAACATGAAGGCAGTGCCTGGTGCAACAAAACCCAACAAGAAGAAGAAGAAGAAGATGTCAAAGACAGCAACAACAATTCCAATTCAATTGCTAGTAACAACAGCAGTTTGTGCCCCAAGTGCAAGGCCAATCAACCCATCTCTTCCAACACCGACGGCGGCGGCGGCGCGACGATGTGCGCTTCTGCTCCGATTGCTTCCGCGGCAATCTCTTCGAGAAGTTCAGGTTCGCCGTCACCTCCAACGCCATGATTTCTCCTACTGACAAATGTCCTCGTCGCCTTCTGGTGCCCTTCGTCCAGGTCCCCTTTTCTCTATCTGGATCAATCTTGAACGTTCATTGATTTGGTTTTAATCGTAATTTATTTTGTTTCATGTAGTAAGAAAATCGAGTAATTTGATCAATTTATGGATACCCTCTTGCGAAATGAGTCGAATTATATGTATGTGTGATGAATTTTTTGTAATGAGATGAATTATATATTTGCATTGTTCTTCACTACATTTTATTTGAGAACTACTTCTGTCCCCGTCAAAATGGTTTTTAAAAACAAATAATAACTGGTAATCCTGTACATAGATACATGAAATAAATTGTTGACTAGTAGTTTCCGGCTACATTTACCTATTTCACAGGAATCTAGGGTTTGCTTCATGCAATTGCTTTGAATATATTTGTTATGTTGGGAATATTTCTGTTCTGATGTCAAAGCAATAATTAGTGTTCCAAATATATAATAATTTGCTATTTCCTCTTCATTCAAACAGTATTTATAGCTGCCACCGGACCCGATTATCCATGTTTAATTTATTTATTTGAAAAAAATATAGTTAATCTTAATACAGTATTTAATTAAGCTGAAAAGATAATAATTTATAAGAATTCTCACTTTACTGCCTCGCATTTGTGAAATTCACACTTCGCTACCCTGCTTTTTTCGCCTCGCTTTATACCTAAAGCTTTATTTCAGCACTTTCATGTTTCTCACAATATCCGCCAAGTCGTCCGCAGCACGACGCTACGTCGACCACGCAGAACGCGACACCGGTGGCCCACGTGGTCACCAGTACACAATTCCCCTGTTCTTCTACCCTCAAATATCACAAATTCGCACTTTGCTAAATTTTTTCTTGGGCTTTTTTTTCGTCTCACTTTCATACCTAAAGCTTAATTTTTCCGACACTTTTATACTCATTATCTATCCATCAAGTGCTCCGTTAAATATAATTCGCACTTTCGCTAAGCACTTACTTTCCATTAGTCTATCCATCAAATACTGGAAGATTCAACGCCATAAAAGACCGTAGCTGAAATTCCCTTTTCTATATCTAGATTGTTAAAGTTTCCTCTAAAACTAAAAATAAGCAAATTCTTGCTTCTTGTCTATTTTGCATCTATTAATCTCGTTCATTGTACGGAAAAAATTATGGTGAATTAGGGCCTTCTTCAACCTAGTTATAAATTCATACTTTTTTCCTGTCTTTAATCTAGATTAGAATATTAATATTACTTGTAATAAAGAAAAATAGGTAAAGTTAATTTGACTAGAGGGACCACTTTGGGTAAGAATCTGTAACTTAAGTGGTACTAATACGTGTCAATTTTTAAAAGAGAGGGACCAATATGTTACTGAGTCTAAACTGGGGGTTCCAACTGTAATTAACTCTTCAAAATCTTAAACCCTACTATTCTTTTGAGCTCCTCTCAGAGAGACAGAGAGAGAGCAATTGATAAACATGGCGTGCAGTGCTTCAGGTTGCCAGTCAAATTGCTACAAAACCCAACAAGAAGAGGAAGAAGAAGATGTTAAGGACATCAACAACAATTCCAATTCAATTTCTACAAACACTAGATACAACAATAGCAGCAGCAGTTTGTGCCTCAAGTGCAAGGCCAATCAACCCATCTCCTCCAACACCGACGGTGGCGGCGGCGACGATGCGCGCTTGCACCGATTGCTTCCTGCGGAAATCTCTTCGGAAGTTCAGGTTCGCCGTCACCTCTGAATGTGCTAAGATTTTCCCATTGATAATGTCCTCGTCGCCTCTCCGGCGCCTTCCAGGTCCCTCTCTTCTCATCTGGATCATCTCGAACGTCCCATTGGTTCTTATTTGAAATCAATTTTTCTTCATGTAGTAAGAAAATCGAGTAGCTGATTAATTTATGGATACCTTTTATGAAATGAGTCAAATTATATGTATGTGTTATGAATTTTAAATGAGATGATTACAAAATAACTTGGGAATTCGAAAGAGTTATAATTTTAGTTACGGGTTTATTGAAATCTTCGAAAATGTTATTTCGGTTCCAGGGGTTGCTTTGCAGTTTATACATGATGCATAATAAAGCGCTGAAGAATTTCTGATGCGAGTAGGATAGGTCGTGTTGCCAGTTTTCGGGCTAGTGGCATTTGTTGATGAGAGTTCTGTTTATCATGTCCGCCTGGTGAGACGGAGAAAGAAATTGAAGATCTTAGGTTGATTGTGAAAGATCTAGCCCCACCAACAAAAGAATTGTATGTTGTACCAATTGAAAGTGTGTACTCTTCAGATTCTGGTGATGGAAGTGAAGTAGATTAAATCAGTTACTGATGCTGTTCTGATGCTACTGGGAAAGAAGATCTTTTACTTCACATGCGGATGTTGGCAACAGCAGTTATTAATTTATATAAATTTCAATTGAAAATTACAATGAAGGGCATCATAGTGAATTCATGCAGAATGTTTTGTTTTGTTTGAAGTTATTGCCTCTGAAAAGGATACAACAGACTTGTGCTTGGATCATGATATCGCAGATTGCTTGCCATGTTATTACAGCCACTGTCAAGGTTTGTGCTTATGCCTTAAGTTGGATGCCCATTTCCTCTGAAATTAAAATTACTTCTGTTACTGATCAATGTATTGGATTCTTATAGGAATTCATGATAATTGGAATGAATCTTGTGGATTATATATAACTTTTCTTCAGAAAAAAAATATATTTATGCATTGTCCTTCACTACATTTTATTTGATAATTAGGTCTGTTCCCATCAAAATGGCTTTAAAACAAATAATAACTGGTAATCCTGTACATAGCTAAAAAAATTACAGATGGAGTGGACGAGATGGCCACAACTAACCTAGCAAGACATCATCTCAGAGACTCAGATAATAATTGTGTGGCATTAAGTAGTAACCTTTATGTGATGCCTTCTTTTTTTCTTGAAACTGTGTTCATAGTATAAATAATTCCATTTGATTCAGCTTTTTGTCGGACTAAATTAGGAAGGTTGCATGATTTTTGGAATGAAAGACCGCTTCCTATCAATGCTATATCCTATATATTAGTTTTGTTGAAGTGTTATGCTGAAATTTGAAAGAAATTCTTGATCTTATAGTTTCTTTCAACAGGGCCAAGGATATTCTTACCAGCCGATATACAATATGTTGATGCAAGGTGGGAGATCCCAGTGTTACTCTCTCTTCGTGATTGTCTTGCACGAGAGCTGGACCATGCTTTGCCGCCTTGATGGCTTGTAATTTGCGTCACTGTATAGCTTGAGATAGAATTTGTTATCCTTACTGAAATATGTGTCTGATCTCACTCTTGCCAGGCAGCCTTAAAACTGCGGAGTTTAGGAGAAGTCCTAGTACTGGGATAAATGGCTTGGTCTCATCATTTGTGACACTTTTGGCAGGTAGAAAATGCACGGTTTTCCTCTTACGATTTATGAGTGATCAAAGATATTTGTTAGAGAATGGCTATATGAGCTTTAGAAAGAACAACTTTGCTAGTAGAGTTTAGTATGTACTTGTAGAGCAATTATTGTTTTGTTGTTCAACAAAAATTGGGCGGGTACACAATTAAGCAAGGGTTAATCATTGTTTAGTAAGTGAAGATTTAGGAAAAGGTATTTCCAATTCCTTTGGAAAAGTTGACAAGGTTGGTTTTAAAGCTTAAATAGCGAATTTTTTTTCGGTTACAAAATAATGACACTTTCAAATTATGATTTTGTTTGTAATATCGTTACTACAAGAGTATCCTTTATAGAAGCACATAAAGAGCCGGTTGTGAACTAGCTGTTATACCTTGAAGTTAGTTTCCAAACATATCTTGATGGGAAAGTCTGATTGACTTTGTTGTCCAGGAAGAAAACTGGCCTCTCGAGAGTGCACAATTGTGAGAACAGCTGGAAAGCTTATCCCATTTCATTTCAACGGAATTCAAGAGATTAACGACTCTAATGTTCCTTTGGCAACTCTAAGGCGTCAGAAGAGATATAACCTTAAACCTAATGAATCTTTTTTCCTCTGAGTCATTCTGCTCTATCTGCAATAGCCCACTCAGCCGATCGGACTTGCTAAGTTTGAAGAATCTGAGGACCACAAAATAGTTTTGCTCGTTGTTTGAGCTGCCAGTTTCAGATACTTCCCCAAGACCCCTCAACAATAAATCAATTTAATACACTTTTACCTGAGCAACTGGTTGCCTGAGCAAAGCATGACAATCTTGACCATTTCCCAGTGTCCAGGTGAGAATAGTAGACTTATTAATCATGTATGATGCTTTGCTGATGGTTTGAATCAATTTTCATTATTCCGTAGATGCACACATTTATGGCACTGGGTTTAATGCACATGCATGTAATGGGTTAAGTTCGAAAACAAGAAATGCATAGTACTAGCTAAATGAACTTAAAATTAATTATTTCTCTTTGTCATTTTATCGGCTTCTGTTGGTTTTGTACGGTGGGCATCGTTGTGTAGCTGAAGAGAAATAAACCAAACGAGAAGTCTACTGTCATCTTTAATTCAGCCTTCATGTTTTCTTTCAGGAAACAAATACAAGATTGCTTGCTCTGAGAAGGTGAAGATGAGACTGAGTTTAATTCATGCCTGGGATCTCATTTTCATAAAGGTGGTGAAAGATTTGGCTGGTCAGGCTGTTTCTAAAGAATAGCGGACATGTCATGCCGACAACAGTCGCAGAACTGTAGGTATCAATTGAATGAAGTGTTTGGTTAACTTGTGATGTCCAACATGATTTGCTATAATTGATTTTTGCAAGTTGATGGCCTGCATCACAAGTTTGAAAGTCGAGCTTCGTTTTGAGATTTTGTGTTGATGGTTTGCGAATTATTCAGTTGTTTGTGATTGATAACAAAAGCAAGAACAAAAATGAGACCGGCATAGGCCTGTTTCATCAGAATTGTACAATAAACAGTCATTACTTTGATTTTCGATGAGATTTTCAATCACTTTCATCACGACACGTGTTAGTTTTATATTAAAATCTCATATCAGATTGTAGGAAAAATAAATATTGAGTTGTGGTGTGAGGGAATGAAGAAGATGGTTGGGGGTATTTATAAAAAAATGATTTCCACTTTTATTTTATTTATTTTTTGTTTTTAACAGCTCTGATTAATCTTGACATTTTGTTTTTATTTTTATTTTTAAATTCAACGCATCAGATTGTGCCACGTACATAACAAACAACAAAAATTACTGTTGAAAATCAACGGCGTTGATCATTTAGCCGTCGGTAATTTATTAATTACGAGTCTTTCTTTATAATTGTTGACCTTTAAAGCATATTAAGAACCAGGCCTATTAATACCTTGGCTAAGAGTTTTCTCACCCTATCAAGCAGAAGAAGATGGCCGAGCTTGCATTTCCTCTTATAGCCAAACTCATTGAAAAGCTCTCGGCTCCCATTGCTTCCGAGGAGATTTGCTTGGCATGGGGGCGTTAAGGCGGATCTGCAGAAGCTATGCACCCATGTCCACCATCAAAGACGCTCTCTTTGGATGCCGAAGAGAAAAGCAAGCACGTAACAAGGAGTCAGTGCAGCTGGCTGCAACAACTTAAAGATGTGTTCCTTGATGCGGAGGGATCTGTTGGATGAGTTTCAGAGTGCGAAGCTTTATGAAGAGCCGCGTTCGTGACTGTGGCACGACTCGAAAGGTACGCCGTTTCTTTTCCCCGCTCTAATCCAGTTGCATTCCGCTTGGAGAGTAGGTCATGGAATTAAGGAGGTAAGAGAGATTGCATGAGCTTAAAGATGATAAGAATTTTGCTGATCTCCGCACTCTTTCATCATCACCATCATCTCGGTGATCACGTGCTTTGTCCGGGTGCTTCAGAGGTTATTGGTAGAGACGCGGACAAAAAACAAAATTGTCGATCTCCTAGTGGAACAAGGTGATGATCATCAAGGAGTGAATGGGAATGTCTGTATATTCCAATAGTAGAATTGGAGGTTTGTAGTAATCTGCTCTACAAGTTGGTGTACAACGATGAGATGGTCGTCTGAGTTTCACTTAAGGGGTGTGGCAGCATGTGGGAGTGGACTTTGATGTTACTAGATTGACAAAAGAGATCCTTAGATCTGCATCCGGAAGAGAGATCAGTGAAGCGTTGTCTCTGATCAATTGCAAGAACAACTCCTGAGACGCTTTAAAGGATTGCAGAAATTTCGCTTGTCTTGACGATGTGGAACGCACGAACGCTTCAAATGGAGCGAGTTGGAGAGATTTGTTGATAGAGGGGCCCAAGGCAGGAACAAAGATTTTGGTGACGACGCTAAATATCTCGGTTGCTTCAATCATGGGCACGGTTGGAACACACCTAAATTTGGAAGTCAAGCTTTGAGGATTGTTTGTCTGTTTGTAAATGTGTGATTTGAAGAGGGACATGACAAACAACATCCAAAACCTCTACGAAATCGGAAAGATATCGTAAGAGTGCGGAGGTGTTCCTTAGCAGTGAAAACTTTAGGAGTCAACTTTACTCAAAGACTGATGAGCGTGAATGGAGATTGATTAGAGATTCTGAGATATGGGAATTAGAACGAGAGAGAGCTGGACACATTTTACCTGCTTTGAGGTTGAGTTATAGTCAATTGCCTGCTCATTTGAAAAATGCCTTGCTTAATGTTCATATCTTCCAAAGAATTACATTGAATTTAAGAGCAGTGACTTGATCAGTCATTGGATGGCACATGGAATCCCTAACTAGGTGGGAGCATGGCAATATGGATGGATGTGTTGGTGTGAGCTCTATTTAAACAGTTATGGGACAGATCTTTCTTTCAAAATGTTACTGATTACTTGTTCTTCTACCAATTTGATATGCACGATCTCATTCAAGACCTTGTACAATCAGTCTCACAAGGAGAGTTTTACAGTAGACTCTACAGGCACCAATGGCTTCCTCTGAAAATGTCAGACATCTGAGATTTTGAAATTGCCAAATGTTTCAACAACCTTGCAAAAGTTGAACAAAGTGCGGACTATACAAGTAGTGTTTAAAGATATTGATGAATCCTTCCTCCACACTTGCATTTCAAGATTCAAATATCTGCGGGTGCTTAACTTAGGCAATGTATCACTGGAAGGAAGGCTGTTGAGTTCCATTTAGTCTTGAAGCATTTGAGAAAGCTGGACTTAAATGATAATGAAGGAATCACAGAACTCCCCAATTCAATTTGTAAGCTGCAGAGCTTGCAAACTTTGGATCTTAGTGGATGTGTGAATCTTAAAGAGTTGCCTGGAGACATGAGCAAGTTGATCAGCCTCAGATACATTGTTATAACCACAAAAACAAACAAGTTTTCCAGAGAATGGAGGATGCTTGACATCACTTGATTTCTTTATATCTGGCGTTGTAGTAATTTAACCCTTTACAAGGATACGAGTTATCTTGGTGGCACATGCACTCTGATAGTAATCAATTGTAAACAACTTGATTTGGTGATGGAAAACTATCAAGAAATTCCACTGAGGCTCCAAAATTGATTATTGCTGGAGTACCACACGGATGGTGGCATTGCCTGAATGGTTTCAAGGGGCTGCAAACACCCCACAAGTCTTGGTTGGTTGTGGATTGTGAGAATTTGGAGGCATTTCTGGGTGGTTGACAAGTTTCACATCGCTTCAGGAGCACTTGTCCTCTCATCATGTCCCAAACTGTTGTCTCTGCCTAAGGGATGCAATTGCCTCACTCCGCCTTAACACGACTTGAGATTGAAGATTGTCCTGACTGAAGAGAGGATGCCAGCAAGGATACAGAGGAAGATTGGCCAAGATTTCTCATGTTCCAAATGTTTCTTTTGAATGAAGTCCTCTTCTTCATTACCTCGTGGTTTCTCCCTTCGGGTGTCTTGGTTTTATATTGTCTAATATTTTGTTGTTTCGACTTGTTTGTATTTTTGTTACCGCCTCACCAAATTGTGTTGATTTATTATTGCACTTGATTTAAACATGTATTTCTAAATAAATGAAAGTCACATATAGAATTGTAGTTGTGGTTTCAATTTTGTCTCGAATTGATTACGGACCAATTTCAAACATATTTTTATATTTTGTATGTGTTGGTAAATGTGAGTGGAAGTCGAATTGGAACTACTCTTCCTTTAATATCCATTCCAAGTAAGGTGCAAATGGCAATAGAATGAACACGCTTATGCGATCAAGTTAAAAATGGCAACAAAGGGAGTTACACTCTGATCGCATAAAATGAAACAACGTAAAAGTATCGGCGGAATACAGCATTCAATTAGGTACATACAACCCCGTGTCATTGTTAAGACTGGGTTAGCGGCTCCCAATGGCAGAGGGGTTTTCCTGTTACGACCACACCAAGCTTTGAGCAAAAACCGACTGGTCACATCAACTCCTGTCTCTGTCACCGCATCTGCTGCACGGATCTGAAAGTAACCATCCAGGTTGTGTACAGTCCCATCTGCACAAGTTTACGAAACCCATGAAAAATAAACTCACTTGCTTAGCATGGTACATCTGTTCTCTCAATTTGGCAAATAGCTTTTAGAAGTTCAACGCCAGAGCAAAATAATTTAGCTACTAAGAAAGGGAGGTAAACAGAGGAGATTATAGTTCTTAATTGACTGCTCTAGTCCTCATTAGGGAATTTATAAAACTATTCTCTTCTCTCTATAGAAGTGACAATCCTAGATTTGAATAAGGAATGGTTTCAGAATGGAAGAGCGTAAAGAAGAACAAGCAAGGTATTGAGGCTTATGATGCATCAGCCGCACTTCCTTTTGCAGTTGATTATTGTACTTGTTTGCAATTAGATATTAAAGTTTGTTAGAAGTGGTATTCTCCAATCGACTGCCAATTACCCCCTTAACTAGAACAAGACAACCAAATAACTCTCTCATTTCTGTGACTAAGAGAATTTCTTCCAAATTTCTGTTTCAGCTGTGTCTCGCGAGATGGCAGACACACACTTTCACCTACCTCTACTTCCCTTCGTGTAAAAGCTCTAAGTAGGGGCAAACAATTGAAAAGATTACTAAGCATTATAGAATAATGTGAGAGCGTAGATCGATGTGAAGTTGGACACGAAAATGTGTCTCATGTCTCACATAACACCACTAAACGGAAATTTGGATGAAATTTTCTCAAATTCAACGGCTGCGACGTTATTTGACCTGCCTTATACAAGTTAAGGGGGTAAATTGGAAAGAATAATAGTTTGAGGGGTAATCAAAGAGCCTTGTGAAAGTTTGAGGTAATTGGAAGTTTACCTTCTCCAATTAGACCTAAAATTCTTGAGCTAGGGTCTTTTTTCAATCTATTCCATTCTGGGTTTAAAATTTCATGGTCTTGTGATAAGGAATCTCTACCTTTTGGCTATGTTGGGTTTGGTTTTTGTCAACCAATGAGGTAAGTGAGGAGCCCATGCCGCTATTTTTTTATAAAATAAATACGATATTATCTACACTACTACGCGATAGGACACGAAGCCTCACAATGGACTACTGCAACAATTTCGTTCGAATTTGTCTTTGGTGATAATCAATCAGCAAACCCTCAAACCTCACTTGCTAACCGGCGGCCATCACCACTGTGACTGCAGCACTGCCGACGCAGCCTATGTGGCTATCAATTTTTTATTTTTTCCAAACTTCAATTTTTGTTTTAATTTTAAAGATTTTTCTTATTTGTTCTTAATGAAAAATATAAATTTAACTAAGAGAGAAACAATGCCAAAAGAGAAAACTGAACGTTTCACTTCAAGTTCCCTTTCTTCTCTTCTTCTATTTGAACATGGGTGGAAACTCACCTCCAACAAAAAGAACATGGTGGATGGACAAGGAGGATACACTTTGGCAATGCGTTAGAAGATCACGTAAGTTTTCACGTCCCTAGCTATGGGTAGAGGACGGTGTGGTGTGATGCACGATCCCCTCTATTTTCCATCTTGTTCTCTTACAAGGATAACGGATCCAGTAACCTCTAGCCGCCACCCAAACACCCTCTCTAGTGACACAATGATAACTATTGTGAGTCAACACAAATATAATACATTTTCGCCATCCACGTTAATCAATATGGACCTCTAAATGCAAGAGCAATAACACTAAATCATACACTAGTTAATTTAAGAGATTTTTTTTTAATAAAAATTATTATTATTAAGGGAGGAAAAATTCAAACCTGCTTACAATAATTTAGTGTGAGGGAGGGAGTTTCGAATCCGACGACATAAACTCAACCCAACACCCTATCCACTGTGATATATAATTGAGACTCACATGCAAGCTAAGAGAAGAGTTAAATTCTGACCAAATTTGAAAAGTGTAACATGTAATTTGCTCTAGTTGTATGAGTCTAGTATTTTTCTTATACGATCACCCATTTAATGTCACATAAGTTACTGCAAGAAAACAAATTCTTGCTTGTTGCTCATTTTGCATTTTATTAACTTTCGTTCATTGCATGTAAGAAAAGATAGGTATTCAAGTGATGGATTATGCCAAATTCTTCAACCTACTACACTTTATATTCAAACTTTTTTTTTTTTGTCTTTAGTCTAGATTAAAATAATAATATCGTCAGTAATAAAAAAAATTAGATCAACACGTCCAAGAAAATTTTAAGTTAATTTGACGGTTAGACTCATAGAGTGCAACTTCTATGGTACTACAGTATCAATTTTTAAAAAAGTGGGACAATATGTTACCGAGTCTAAACTAGGGGGTTTCAAGTGTAATTAACTTTTCAAAATCTTTAAACTCCTACTAAGCTCTTGAACTCAGTTCAGTTCTGAGAGAGAGAGAGAGAGAGAGAGTAATTAAATAAACATGGCATGCAGTGCTTCAGGCTGCCAGTTCAAGCCTGCTACAAAACCCAACAACAAGAAGCGAAGAAGAAGATGTCAAAGACAACAATAACAATTCCAATTCAATTGCTAGCAACAACAGCAACAGCAGCAGTTTGTGCCTCAAGTGCAAGGCCAATCAACCCATCTCTTTCCAACACCGACGGCGGCGGCGGCGACGATGCGCGCTTGCGCCGATTGCTTCCGCGGCAATCTCTTCTGGAAGTTCAGGTTCGCCGTCACCTGCAACGCCATGATTTCTCCTACTGACAATGTCCTCGTCGCCTTCTCTGCGGCCTTCTTCCAGGTCCCTCTTCCTCTATCTGGATCAATCTTGAAAGTTCATTGATTCGGTTTTAATGGTAATTTATTTTGCTTCATGTAGTAAGAAAATCGAGTAATTTGATCAATTTATGGATACCCTCTTGCGAAATGAGTCAAATTATATGTATGTGTGATGAATTTTGTGCATGAGATGGATCACAGAATCTGCATCTTCTGGGAATTGAAACGATATATTTTTTTGTTACGGGTTTGTTGAAATTTGAAAATGCTATTTTGGGATACAGGGTTGCTTTGCAGTTTGTACATGATGCATAATAAAACGCAGAAGAGTTTGGATGCGAGTAGGGATAGATCGTTGCCTGTTTTCAAAAGGTTGGAGTGGCATTTGTTGACGAGAGTTCTGTTTATTCTGTCCTGTCTGTGAAAGAGATAAAGCAATCGAAGATATTAGATTGATCGTGAAGATCCATCGAATTGTATGTTGTACCAATTGAATCTGTGTACTCCCAATTCAATCTGTAAGTTGCAGAGCCTGCAATCTTTTGGTCTTAGTGGGATGTGTGAATCTTTTGTAAGAGTTTCCAAGAGACATGAGCAAGTTGATCAGCCTCAGATTCAGTTATTATAACCACAAACAAACAAGGTTTCGAGAATGGAGGGATGCTTGACATCACTTCAATTTCTTTATATTCAGAAGTGTAGTAATTAACCTCTTTGCCGCGTGATACAGTTATCTTGCAGCATTACGCACCTCTTGATGGTAAACAATTGTAACCAACTCTGATTTGGTGATGGAAACTATCAAGAAATTCCACTGAGGCTCCAAAAAATTGATTATTGTTGGAGTACCACGGATGGTGGCATTGCCTGAATGGTTTCAAGGGGCTGCAAACACCCTACAATTCTTGTATATTGAGGATTGTGAGAATTTGGAGGCATTACCTGGGTGGTTGACGAGTTTTGGTTATCGCTTAGAGGCTGCTCATATCATGTCCCAAACTGTTGTGTCTGCCAGAGGGGGATGCACCGCCTACTGCCTTAACACGACTTATGATTGAAGACCGTCCTGATCTGGAGAGGAGATGCCAGCGTGATACAGGAGAAGATTGGCCAAAGATTTCTCATGTTCCAAATGTTTCTTGAATGAAGTCCTCCTCTTCATTGCCTCGTGTTTCTCTCGTTTGTCTCGGCTTTATATTGTCTAATATTTTGTTTGCTTCGGGACGGTCGATTTTTGTTACCGCTCTCCAAATTGTGTTGATTTATTATTGCACTTGATTTAAATACGTATTTCTAAATAAATGAAAGTCATATAGAATTGTAGTTGTGGTTTTACTGCCTCGATCAATCCTAAAATCAAGAATCGATACTTCTTAAGAATTAGATAATGGTTCTCAAGTGACGATGTAGCTCAATAGGGAATTTATATAAAATTATTCTCTTCGCCCCAGCCAGACTAACAATCGCTGTGCATGGAGAAGTATGAGTTTGGCATGAACCTAAACTGCAAGTTATGCACCTTCCAAACACTTAGTATTAGTAGGAATGATTATTACTTAAGCATTTTGGGACAGAGAGAGCAGAGATCGATGAAGTTGGACTCGAAAACGTGGTTCATGTCTCTCACCTCGACACCACTAAACGGAAATTTGGATGAAATTCTCTCAAATTGAACGACAAGATGTTATTTGACCATATA
This sequence comes from Gillenia trifoliata, assembly GCA_018257905.1. Taxonomy (NCBI): domain Eukaryota; kingdom Viridiplantae; phylum Streptophyta; class Magnoliopsida; order Rosales; family Rosaceae; genus Gillenia; species Gillenia trifoliata. The sequence continues at coordinate 21,604,745 of CM031084.1, read as the reverse complement.
AGCAGGTAAATTTGAGTAACACAAGATGTCTACAAGTTGGATTCATCTACCTTACAAATCAACTTTAGTTTTATATATTCATGAAGAAACAACATAAGCTTCACTAGGATTTGGTCAATTCTGCAGCATTTTTTTAAGCACATAAATCTTTTTTCTTTTTTCATGCATACATTTCATGCATTGGCAGTTACAGTTGAACCAATCTTTACTAATGCTGACCCGTCGGCGGATGCAACTGCCCCTACATTAAAACGAGAAAGGGCTCAGTTTACATGGCTAAATAAACTTGAGGGTTGCATAAAACCAAGTTCAAACTAAATAAGGCATAGAGAATCCATGATATTGATTCTAATATAGGCTTTAGCTAACCGAGGGCTGAAGAAGCCCTCTAGCTTCTCGGGTAGTGACCTGCCATCAGGGCGTGTAGATTTAATACCAAATGACTCTCATAAAACTGAAGAGGAAATAGGCGTCTGAAAGCATCCACGTCCATTTCCGACAGCAAATCCCTGCAAACCATCTGGAGTCTCATTGTCTCTTCTTCTTCGTCTAGTTTTCTTAACTATGCGTCTTACCTTACGGGAAAAAGTAAAAGACTCAGACTTTCAGCATAGAACCAAATTAACAATGCAACCACAACGATAAAAAGAATTACATTCATCGAATGTTTAAAACAAAGCTGCATTGAGAAACACTGAACTTAGGAATGAAGATTGGGAGGGGAAGTAAAAACTAAAATTCGACAAACCCTGTCTTCAATTTTACAAGAAGGAACAAACCCAGTAATGCAAAAAACAATTTGTAAGCTCTCCTCACCCCCAGAGAGGAATTTGATTCCCTGCTTATAATGAATGCAACATGGGTTGTTTTTCTTGTGCTTTTTTTTTTTTTTCTTCAGAGGAATGAAAATTCAAAACATACACCCACACTGTATTCACACAGCCCCTTGTTGTTTGTATGTTTCCAGTAGAACAAAAAGAAATTAGAAAATTGATTTCAGAAAAAGACTGCAATTCCAAAAGCATTTCCTTTCTAGCATCCACGAAAATACGAAAAATAAAATCCCCAGAAATAAAAGATTGAATGTAGTGCAACAGAGTTTCTGTGCACGTGTTTATCTGCTTGAATTGAAGTATGAGGGAATTCAACAAAGAGATACAGACAGTGATCATACCTGGGTGAAGCTTCAATGTTCAGCTTCAATGTTAGAGAGTTCAGAGAGAGGGATGAGAGTGAGAAACAAAAAGGGGTGGAGATTCTGGGGAAGGAGTAGGCGGGTCAAATAAATGGGTTAGGTTTCATATGACCATACCTGTTTGAGCTGCGGGCTTCATGAATCTGGCACTTTTTGTTGTCTTTGGGTTTCCAAACTGAATGTCGGGTAAAGAGTGCCCATGTCTAATTCTCCTCACCTTTTAATAAAATTCTTTGGAGCTAAGGTCTTTTCTTTTCAATCTACTGTATTTCGATTTATCGTCTCAATTGTTGGGATCAGTGAACTGTACCAAAATTTTGGCTGTGCTGGGTTTGGTTGTTGTCATATGCGATTATTTTTTATTACATGGCCAATATTATCTACACCACACAGTGGGGAGACGAATGAGCCCTACACGAACTAAATACACAATTTAGCTCAATCTTGCTCATGCAGAATCGAACCAAGACCTTTCATTTTCAAGTGATAATAAATATCACTAAAATCAGTAGCATCAAGTTGACAACAACTATGCTATTTATTGAAATTTTATTTCATGAGTTTAGTATTGTCTTTCTTGCTAAGATCACCCAATTAATGTCACATAGGTTACTATCCATCTTTTCTATATCTAGATTGTTAAAGTTTTCTAAAAATAACAAATTCTTGCTTCTTGTTCATTTCACTTGCTAACTTATTCATTGTAGTAAGAAAAAGATAAAACCGCTCTGGTGAATTGCATCTTCCTTTTCAGATTTATTAATCTCGTTCATCAGATCTAATATTATACTTTTCTCTCGTGATTAGAATAATAGGCCTCGTTATAATGGACTGACCGACTATTTCACTTGCTAATAATTTGTCATTGGTCACACGACTAAATTGAAGGCTCTGCCGCTTGAGCAAGACGACTAATATCGACTATTTATACCTACTACGCTAGCGCAAGTTAACATAATTTGTTCTTTATACAACTCATCGAAATCCCCATCAAACGCAAGAACTACGTAAAAGTTCGACCAGAGGCACAAGACTAGGTACATTCAATTTGATTCAAGGTAATAACTCCTCCAAGCAAAGGTGTTCATCCAAGATGAGATTGAAGGTCCTCTTGTATTTAGCCTTGCTCATGCAAAAGATTCTACAAAGGTATAGGATGCTACAACTTACTAATGTGATTTGAGTTTGTCTTGGTTCACAACATTTAGCTTCAAAAGTCATGAGCAAGTTTTGTTTTTGAGTACTAATATGCTAACTAAGAGCCTTAATTGTTAATAGCTTGCTTAAGTGTTGCTCAAATGAACTCAGAATTCAAATATTTTTCTCAAGCTAGACCAAGAGAGCCGAGAGTTCTAACCCGACTAATTACACCTGGAGCATGGGCGTATAATTAGCCTGACATGAGGGTACCAGTCTATGGTTTGGCTTAAATAGTCGGACGACTATTTTAGTACATGGTGCCGCATCAAACACCCGATATCAATTATTGTGACTAATCCGCGTACTAAACTGGGGACTACATGTATTAAAAAGGTAGTGTCAATTTTTAAAAAAGAGAGGGACCAATATGTTACTGAGTCTAAACCATTTGGGGGTTTCAACTGTAGTTATCTCTTCAAAATCTTAAACTTACTAATCTCTTGAGAACTGCTCAGGGAGAGAGAGAGAGAGATCAATTCGATAAACATGGCGTGCAGTGCTTCAGGTTGCCAGTCAAATTGCTACAAAACCCAACAAGAAGAGGAAGAAGAAGATGTTAAGGACATCAACAACAACAATTCCAATTCACTTCTACAAACACTAGAAACAACAACAGCAGCAGTTTCAGTGTCAAGTGCAAGGCCAATCAACCCATCTCCCTCCAACACCGACGGCGGCGGCGACGATGCGCGCTTCTGCGCCGATTGCTTCCGCGGAAACCTCTTCGGGAAGTTCAGGTTCGCTGTCACCTCCAACGCCATGATTTCTCCTACTGATAATGTCCTCGTCGCCTTCTCTGGCGGCTCTTCTTCCAGGTCCCTCTCTCTCTATCTGGATCAATCTTGAACGTCCATTGTCTGATTTTTAATCGTAATTTTGCTTCATGTAGTAAGAAAATCGAGTAGTTTGATTAATTTATGGATACCCTTTTGCAAAATAAGTCGAATTATATGTATGTGTTATGAATTTTGGGCATGAGATGGATTACAAAAATGCATCTTTGGGAATTGAAAGATATAATTTTTAGTTACGGGTTTATTGAAATTTGGAAAATGTTATTTTCGGTTCCAGGGTTGCTTTGCAGTTTGTACATGAGATGCATAATAAAGCGCTGAAGAATTTCGATGAAGTAGTAGGGATAGGTCGTTGCCAGTTTTCAGGGTTGGGGTGGCATTTGTTGATGAGAGTTCTGTTTATCCTGTCCCGCCTGGTGAGACGGAGAAAGCAGTTGAAGATATTAGGTTGATTGTGAAAGATCTAGCCCCACCAACAAAAGAATTGTATGTTGTACCAATTGAAAGTGTGTACTCTTCTAGGATTCTGGTGATGGAAGGGTGAGATTAAATCTCAGTTGCTCGATGCTGTTCCTGATGCTACTGGGAAAGAAGATCTTTTACTGCACATGCGGATGTTGGCATTTGCAAAAGGTTGCGAATTTTTATAGGTTTGACTTGAAAACATACAATGAAGGGCGTCATAGTGAATTCATGCAGAATGTTTTGCTTTGTTTTGAAGGTTGCCTCTGAAAATGGATACAACAGACTTGTGCTCGATCATGCATAATGAGGATTGCTTGCCATGTTATTACAGCCACTGTCAAGGTTTGTGCTTTTTATGCCTTAAGTTACTGCTCATTTCCTCTCGAAATAAAATTACTTCTGTTACTGGTCAATGTATTGGGTTCTTATAGGAATTCATGACATTGGTAATGAATCTTGTGGATTATATATGCATTGCCGTTCTCCTAAAAAAATATATGCATTGTCCTTCACTAAGCATTTCTATTTGATAATTAGGTCTGTCCTCATCAAATGGCTTTAAACAAATAATAACTGGTAATCCTGTACACAGCTCAATGAAATACCTGGTTAATTAGTAGTTTCCTGCTACATTACCTTTTCACAGGGAATCTAGGGTTTGCTTCATGCAATTGCTTTGCTTATATTTGTTACGTTTGAGAAGATTTCTTATGTTCTGATGTCGAAGCTATTTCCTCTTCATTCATACAATATATATGCGAGCCACCTGACCCAATTATCCATTCGTTTAATTTTATTTAATTGAAAATATATACAACTTAATACAGTATTCAATTAAGCTGAAAAGATAAATAAATTGTATTTGCACTAAACAAAAAAATTACAGATGGAGGGACGAGATGGCCACAACTAACCTAGCAAGACACTTCATCTCAGAGACCTGATAATTGTGTGACATTAAGTAGTAACCTCATGGATGCCTTCTTTTTTCTTTTGGAAACGGTGTTCATAGTATAAATAATTCCATTTGATTCAGCTTTTTGTCCCACTTAAAGTAGGAAGGTTGCATGATTTTTGGCTTGAAAGACCATTTAGTGTCAATGCTATATCCTATATATTAGTTTCTGTTGAAGTTGTTATGCTGAAATTTGAAAGAAATTTGATCTTATAGTTTCTTTCAACAGGGCCAAGGATATTCTTTACCAGCCGATATACAATATGTTGATGCAAGGTGGGAGATCCCAGTGCTACTTCCTCTTCGTGATTGTCTTGCACGAGAGTTGACCATGCTTTGTCCGCCTTGATGGGTTTGCAATTTATGCCACTGTATAGCTTGAGATAGAATTTTGTTATCCTTACTGGAATTACGTGTCTGATCTCTCACCTGCCAGGGCAGTCTAAAACTGTGGAGTTGAGGAGAAGTCCTAGTACTGGGATAAATGGCTTGGTCTCATCATTCGTGACACTTTTGTAGGTAGAAATCTACAGTTTTCCTTACCATTTATGAGTGATCAAAGATATTTGTTAGAGAATGGGGTTGGTATGCTTTAGAAAGAACAACTTTGCTAGTAGAGTTTAGTATGTACTTGTAGAGCAATTATTGTTTTGTTGTTCAATAAGTTTGGGCGGGTACACAATTAAGCAAGGGTTAATCATTGTTTGCAAGGAAGATTTAGGAAAAGGTATTTCCAATTCCTTGGAAAAGTTGACAAGGTTGGTTTTAAAGCTTAAATAGCAAATTTTTTTTTCCAGTTACAAAATAATGACATTTTCAAATTATGCTTTAGCAATATCTTACTACAAGAAAATATCCTTTATAGAAGCACATAAAGAGCCAGTTGTGAACTAGCTGTTATACCTTGAAGTTTCTTTCAAACATATCTTGATGGGAAAGTCTGGATTGATCCAGGAAGAAAATCCGCCCCGAGAGTGCACAATTGTGAGAACAGCTGAAAGCTTATCCCATTTCATTTAAACGGAATTCAAGAGATTAACGATTCTAATGTCTTGCAACGAAGGCGTCAGAAGAGATATAACCTAAACCTAATGAATCTTTTCCTCTGAGTCATTCTGCTCCCATCTGCAGTTAGCTCCACTCAGCCGATCGGACTTGCTGAGTTTGGAAGAATTTGAGGACCACAAACAAGTTTTGTCTGCTGTTTGAGCCAGTTTCAGATACTCCCCAAGACCCCCTCAACAATAGATCAATTCTGAATACACTTTACCTGAGCAACTGGTTGCCTGAGCAAAGCATGACAATCTTGACCATTTCAGTGTCCTCAGGTGAGAATAGTATACTTATTAATCATGTATAATGCTTTGCTGATGGCTTGAATCAATTTTCATTCTTCCGTAGATGCACATGTGTTATGGCACCATGCATGTAAGGGTTGAGTCTAAAACAAGAAGAATATGACCAAATAAATGGTATCCTTAAAATTAATTATTCTTCGTCATTTTATACCACAAAACTTCAAACCAAAAATTTGAAGATTGTCAGAAAACTATGGGGTTGACATTCTGAGAGGAGAGGCAATCTAGACTTAGTCTACTGCTGAATGGTTGCATATTTGTGTTGGGATCATGTACAAAACATTTGGCCGGCTTCTGTTGGTCTTATCGTTGTGTAGCTGAAGAGAAATAAAATCAAAACGAAGTCATCATTATTATTAAGTCTGCCTTTTATGTTTTCTTTCAGGGAACAAATACAAGACTGCTTTCTCCTCGGAAGTGGTAATATTGAGGACTTGAGCGGACTCCGGCAATGCCTGGGATCTCATTTTGACAATAAAGTGTAGTATTGGTTGGTCACATTGTTTCTAAAGGATATGGATTTGTGAAGGTGTTTGGTTGACATCCGAGGCTGTTCTAATTGTCCAACATATTATTTTTGTGTTGATGGCGTGTATTACAAGTTTGAAAACATTGTCCAGTGAGATTGCATGGATTGTTCATTATTCAGTTGTTTGTGATTGATAACAAAAATGAGACTGGTATAGGCCTGCTCTGGTCAAAGCATGTACAAAGAAACAGTCAATAATTGATTTTTTTGGTATCATATATGCATTAGAGGAAGATTGAGTGCTTCAACAACTCTTGTAAAAATAGTTATAAAATTGCTGCAGTAGATTTTTCTTTAGTCGACTTTATTGTCAAACCAAACATCCAAAGTAGGGAGAAATTCTTTCGGTTGGATGACCAGACCACATGACTGACCAACATAAGACATTAATTTGGTAAGTGAGGCCAAAATACTAGAGGTGAGAGCTGGGATAGAGTGTATTTGTGTCTTAAGCCGGATGGCTACGGATTCATCAAGAGCTCATTGTTCTTTTTCAGCCACAAGGCGTACTAATATCAACAGGTTGTACCATGTAAGCCATGTGCTGTATATTAAGTTGTTGCTCAATTTGAGGCATGGAAACTACTTAATATTTTTTTTCCAGCATGTCTGCTTCAGTGACATTCTACAAGCTCATTTGGACATTTTAAAACATTGTACACTATACTCCACAATCCAGCCTAGATTTTAAGTTAAGGGTAACAAATCAAGTTTGCTAAGTTCACATTTTCTTTTTTGAAAGAAAATGAGGATGTAAGAACTTGCACAATATGGATTCTGAGGAATGAAATCTTAGAACTTCGGTTCTACAAAATTTTCACTTTGAACTGTGCCAAAATGATAAGCACTTGAAACTTCAAATGAGGTTAACTTAATTAGAAGATTAATTAAAGGTTAGGTAGTTAGTATTGTTAGGTAGTTAGTAATACTTGTTACACACAGACTCAAGTATCACATCAAAGATACTCACAAAATTTGACCAGGTGGCTTAATGGTACCCACACCACTTACAAAAATGTAAATGTGACGGGCTACTTACACCACACCACACCACCCAAGTTAGCAAGAAACATGTAATGTAAGATGTGAGATTACACCACTCACCCAAGTTTAGCATTAGAAATTAACATAAATAAATATCGATTAGTAATCAGAGCTATAATCAAATAAGAAATAAAAATTATAAGTATTATTAATATGATAGACTAGAGATGGATTATGCACAGCTTTTCATTACATATAAGTGATCACAAAACATGTGAGGAAGAGGAGGAAGAGAAACAGTAAATCCTTATGGGAACATTTTTTTTTTTTCCTATGGAGGAAAAATCTTGCTCTTTCATCTTCAAATTGATCATAATCTAATTAAAACTCTAACTTCTTAAACAAATTGAAGTGCGGAAATTATTTGTTATTTCCCTTGTGACTACAAATTTACCAAATTAAAACTCTGGTAAATCTGGTGTCGGCAGGATAAAGATTAAAGAGCCCTGCGTGTTTGGCCTGATCAGGTAAAAAAGTAAAAAGACCAGGGACAAAAATATTTCAAAAAGAAAAGTCCTCGTCTTCATATTACAAGTCTTTCTTTATAATTGTTGACTTTTTAGAAACAGATTAAGAACCAGAATCATTATACCTTTGCTAACACTTTGCTCACCTCATCAAGCAGAAGAAGATGGCTGAGCTTGCATTTCCTCTGGCAGCCAAACTCATTGAAAAGCTCGGCTCCATTGCTTCCGAGGAGATTTGCTTGGCATGGGGCGTTAAGGCGGATCTGCAGAAGCTTGGGCGCACCATGTCCACCATCAAAGACGTTCTCTTGGATGCCGAAGAGAAGCAAGCACGTAACAAGGAGTTACGCAGTTGGCTGCAACAACTTAAAGATGTGTTCCTTGATGCGGAGGATCTGTTGGACGAGTTTGAGTGCGAAGCTTTGCGAAGACAAGTGGTTCGTGACTGTGGCACGACTCGAAAGGTACGCCGTTTCTTTTCCCGCTCTAATCCAGTTGCATTCCGCTTGAGAGTAGGTCATGGAATTAAGGAGATAAGAGAGAGATTGGATGAGCTTAAAGATGATAAGAATTTTGCTGATCTCCGCACTCTTCATCATCACCATCATCTCGGTGATCACGTGGGGGAGAATAGGAATACGACCCACTCCTTTGTCCGTGCTTCAGAGGTTATTGGTAGAGACGCGGACAAAAACAAAATTGTCGATCTCCTAGTGGAACAAGGTGATGATCATCAAGGAGTGAATGGGAATGTCTCTGTTATTCCAATAGTAGGAATTGGAGGTTTAGGGAAGACCACACTTGCCAAGTTGGTCTACAACGATGAGATTGTTGCCAATAGTAGGAGTTTCGACTTAAGGGTGTGGCAGCATGTCGGAGTGGACTTTGATGTTACTAGATTGACAAAAGAGATCCTTAGATCTGCATCCGGAAGAGAGATCAGTGAAGCGTTGTCTCTTGATCAATTGCAAGAACAACTACGAGACGCTTTAAAGGATAAGAAATTTCTGCTTGTCTTGGACGATGTGTGGAACGACGAACGTTTCAAATGGAGCGAGTTGAGAGATTTGTTGATAGAGGGGGCCAAGGCAGGAACAAAGATTTTGGTGACGACGCGAAATATCTCGGTTGCTTCAATCATGGGCACGGTTGGAACATACCTAAATTTGGAAGTTCTCTGTTTTGAGGATTGTTTGTCTTTGTTTGTAAAATGTGCATTTAAAGAGGGACATGACAAACAACATCCAACCCTCTACGAAATCGGAAAAGATATCGTAAGAAAGTGCGGAGGTGTTCCCTTAGCAGTGAAAACTTTAGGGAGTCAACTTTACTCAAATACTGATGAGCGTCAATGGAGATTGATTAGAGATTCTGAGATATGGAAATTAGAACGAGAGGGTGCTGGACACATTTTACCTGCTTTGAGGTTGAGTTATAGTCAATTGCCTGCTCATTTGAAAAAATGCCTTGCTTACTGTTCACATCTTCCAAAGAATTACATTGAATTTCATAGCAATGACTTGATCTGTCATTGGATGGCACATGGAATCCTCGAATCTGGTGAGCATGGAAATATGGAGTTGGAAGATGTTGGTGAGCTCTATTTCAAACAGTTATGGGACAGATCTTTCTTTCAAAATGTTACTGATTGCTGGAGCGCCTACCAATTTGATATGCACCATCTCATTCACGACCTTGTACAATCAGTCTCACAAGGAGAGAGTTTTACAGTAGACTCTACAGGCACCAATGGCTTCTCTGAAAATGTTAGACATCTGACAGTTTTGGAAATTGACCAAAATGTTTCAACAACCTTGCAAAAGTTGAACAAAGTGCGGACTATAAGAGTAATGAATGGTAATAAAACTGATGAATCCTTCCTCCACACTTGCATTTCAAGATTCAAATATCTGCGGGTGCTTATCTTACAAGATGTATCACTGGAAGGGTTACCAAGTTCCATTGGTTCCTTGAAGCATTTGAGAAGGCTGGACTTAAGTAATAATGAAGGAATCACAGAACTCCCCAATTCAATTTGTAAGTTGCAGAGCTTGCAAACTTTCAATCTTAGTGGATGTGTGAATCTTAAAGAGTTGCCAAGAGACATGAGCAAGTTGATCAGCCTCAGAATCATTGCTATAACCACAAAACAAACAAGTTTTCTAGAGAATGGAGTGGGATGCTTGACATCACTTCGATTTCTTCAAATTCAGGAGTGTAGTAATTTAACCTCTTTGCCGCGTGATACGAGTTATCTTGCGGCATTACGCACTCTGATAGTAATCAATTGTAAACAACTTGATTTGGTGATGGAAAACTATCAAGAAATTCCACTGAGGCTCCAAAATTTGATTATTGCTGGAGTACCACGGATGGTGGCATTGCCTGAATGGTTTCAAGGGGCTGCAAACACCCTACAACTCTTGGCAATTGGGGATTGTGAGAATTTGGAGGCATTGCCTGGGTGGTTGATGAGTTTCACATCGCTTAGAGCACTTGTCCTCTCATCATGTCCCAAACTGTTGTCTCTGCCAGAGGGGATGCACCGCCTCACTGCGTTAACACGACTTATGATTGAAGATTGTCCTGATCTGGAGAGGAGATGCCAGCGCGATACAGGAGAAGATTGGCCAAAGATTTCTCATGTTCCAAATGTTTATTTTGAATGAAGTCCTCTTCTTCATTACCTCGTGTTTCTCTGTTGTCTTGGTTTTATATTGTCTAATATTTTGTTGTTTCTAACTTGTTTGTATTTTGTTACCGCCTCACCAAATTGTGTTGATTTATTATTGCACTTGATTTAAACATGTACTTCTAAATAAATGAAAGTCACATATAGAATTGTAGTTGTGGTTTTAATTTTTGTCTCAATTTGGATTACGGACTGATTTCAAATATATTTTTATATTTTGTATGTGTTGGTAAATGTGAGGAAGTCAAGAATTGGAATAACTCTTTTCTTTTCCAATTAAGTAAACATGCAATATAATTAACACGTTTTTATGCGATCAAGTTAAAAATGGCAACAAAGGGAGTTACACTCTTGATCGCATAAAAACGAAACTACGGAAAAGTATCAGAGGAACACAGCATTCAATTAGGCACATACAACCCCGTCTCATTGTTAAGACTGCTAGCGGTTCTTAATGGCACATTTTCTTTAGTTTTCGGCTAACCACGCGGCACAAGCTGACCACAACCACATCGAAAGCTTACTAAACAATAATCAACTTCTCGATTTTCAAGCCCTAAGAACTACACCGAGAGGAAAATGCAGCTGGAAATGAACTAATCCAAATGCGATGCAGTAACTAACCCAGTCGACGCCGGAAAAAGATAGGCTTTATATATACTTGGTCCAGCTGACGAGAACTACCAAACATTAAGGATCTGGGAAAAGAACTCCTCCAGCTGATTTTCTGTTACGACCACACCAAGCTTTTGAGTAAAAACGGCATTGGTCACATCAACTCCTGTTCCTGTCACTGCATCTGCTGCACGGATCTGAGTAAACATCCAGGTTGTGTACAGTCCCATCTGCACAAGTCTACGAAACCCATGAAAAAATAAACTCACTTGCTACAGCATTACACACCACCTCACTTGGCAAATAGCTTAGAAGTTCAACGCCAGAGCAAAATAATTTAGCTACTAAGAAAGGGAAAGTAAAAGAGGAGAATATAGTTCCAAATAACTCTCTTGCCTCTAGATTTAAGAGAATTTCTTCCAAATTTCTGTTTCAGTGGTGTCTTGTGAGAGGTGCGAGACACACTAAGCGCCTACCTCTACTTTCCCTTCGTGGTAAAAGTCAAGTGAAAGCAAATAATTGAAAAGATTACGGTTACTTGGGACACAGAGAGCAGAGATCGATGTGAAGTTGGACACGAAAATGTGTCTAATGTTTCTCACATGACACCACTAAACGGAAATTTGGATGAAATTCTCTCAAATTCAACGACGGGATGTTATTTAGACTGCCTTATACAAGTTATAAAATCGGAGGGGTAATTGGCAGTTTACCCTTCTCCAACTTATCAATTCTGAATACTGACGATCACCATCATCAAACTATATAAAAGTATCAGAGGAATTCAGCACTTACCCTGCACAACAATAGGTTGATAGAGAGGAGGTTGATGAAGCCAATTGCCAAGAGAATCTTTCATGTGTCTTCTATCGACGCAAAGAAATGAAGGAATATCGGGGCATGCACTATCCGGAAACACCTGCACCGCATTACCCGCAATGGTATCAATATATAGAGGGTCGCAAACTCATCAGATATAATCACATGTTATGTTGCAAGATTCTGAATTTAGACCTCCTATCCATTCATATAAAATTTCACCGCATCAAAGTCTCGATAACTCAACATAACATCCAAAGTATCATGAGAAATTTCCTATAAATGCAAACACACAAGTGATGAAGTACCTTGGAATTCAGAAAGGTCTGAAATGTGTGGGGCGGATAGTTTCCGGAGACATAGCTTGCTAAAGGGCAAGGAAATGCAAGACTCGAATCGAAATCCCAAACTAAATGCGTTGCGGTGTGTCACCTCCGCCTTTTTTCTGCAAATGCAAATGACATGATAATCCCACAGAACAATCCCATCTAACAGATTGCTGGCCTTGATGCCACAACGGGATCTACACCATTTTATTTACACCACAACAAAATCTAAATTCATTGAAAACAAGACACATAAAACATAAATTTTAAGACAAAACAGCCAGTTGGGTAACATGGGCACAAAAATACATGCACAGAAAATACATGTTTCTTGTCATTGGAAAATGGAAACAACGAAAGATCAGACCCTGCGCATCTGCTATACCCTTTTTGGCACAGTTGCTTGCAGAGCAAGTACACGTTCTCCTCACTACACAAACATAGGTGCACAAAAAAGTGTAATTAATTTGATGAGCAACTGAGCAATAGCACAACCACAAACCGAAAACCAAAAACCAAAACCACTTGCACCCAAGTTCGCATCTCGTCACCCAAAAACCACTTTGGTACATTAAAATGCGAGTAGACTAACGGAAAATACAAAATAAAAATATATTAAAAAAAAAAAGCCTAGTTGATTGGGCTTACTGGACGTACCAGTAAAATGGGGTATGATGAAACTGCGAGATGTCGCAAGAGCTGTCGCTTACTTCCATCTTGACGTCGTCATCCTCTTCTCCTCTCGCGGCCGCTCTCTCTCTCTGAAATTGAATCTCTTCCAAATGTGTTCAACAACGACGCCGCGTTTTCTCTTATTCTAAGGAGTGCATAAAAACGAAAATGGCACTGTTCGTCTGCACACAGCTTAACTAGCGAGCATTCATAGATGCCTCTGCACCCGACCAGGCCCATATGCAGCAACTGCACCCGACCCGGCCCAGTATGCCTCTGCAACTCTCTCCCGGCCCAGCCCATAAAAACCCAAACCCAAATCATAATCCTCCACCATCCCCAATGAAGCAATCACAAGCACTCCACAACCCTGATCCCTCACCACAAATGCCTCTCCAACGCCACCGCCATCGTCGGCCGCAAGCTTCGGGCCACTCTCGCCGCTCCTCGACCAATCCCTGCCCTTCATCTACCTCTTCCCGCCCACCAAATCCCTCACCCGCCGTCGCCCTATCGACCTCCGCCTCCCCCCTCAGGCCTTCGCGCCCCCTCCTTTCGCTGCCCGTTTTCCTCTTTCTTTCTTTCTTTTCTTTCTTTTCTTTTTTCTTTTCTTTCTTTTTCTCGCTGCGTTTGTCGCTGTCGCTTTCGGACGCCACGTGGAAGCACGCGCGGGAGATGGTGAAAGCGAGCGAGGAATTTCTGTCGGCTTTCGCGACGAGGGTTTGTTTGGATGTGGACGAGGGCGCGAGCGGTGGGAGCATTTACGACTTGGAGTTGGTTCTGAGGAAGGAGCCGTTTGGCGGGTGCGTGAGTACTTTGGAGGCTGTGACCAGGGCTCTGGGTGCGCTCGAGCCGAATGGGGTGGAGATTGAGGCCCAGCTTATTGGGGTTTTGAGGGACATGGTGGTTTTCCAGGCTAGCTATCTTAATAAGCCCATAAAGCCCAGGCCCAAGTTGTTGAAGGAACGCAAGGAAAAACAAAGGCTACAGATTGATAGTGCTAGTGAGAATTCTACAATGTCGGGTCACAGTCGAGCCCAAGTTTGGTAGTAGTTTGGGCTGACCCGACACTTCTTAATAGAAATGTCGCGTTCAAGTCTTGCACTTGAGTATCTAGTGTGTCTGTCGCAGATAGAAAAGGTGTGTTCGGGCTTTGTATTGCTTATTTCTTTTGTTTGTTTTGTCCACCCACGACTAAAACTTTAAAAGGGAAATAAATCTTCTCATTCAATTGTGAAGACGCTCTTTTGTACTCAAGTTTAAATTCTCTTTTGCTATAAATTGTATTAGTTTAGAACATTGTTTTCTCACGTAAAGAAGATTTACAATATAAAAACATTAGAGGTGGGTTTCAATTTTTTATTTTGTGACCAATAGTGCACCGACCAAACCTTCGTGATGTAATACCTCACAACATATCCTCTTCCTTTGCTCTATCATCATGTGTACAACTGCTTTGGCATATAACTTAAAAAATGAAAATATGAAGAATTACTTAGGGCATGTTCGGTAGAGGAAATGAGGGCCATTTTTCCTTTTTTTTAAACGAAAAACACCAAAACGCTTTCAGTGGGCTTTAATTAGAAAACACGAAGAATGAGGCCCATTATCATTTTCACTTTTTCTTTCATTAAATCAGAGAACGTCAAATAAGAAGTTCTTGGCCGAAGCGGAGAACACCAAAACAAAAGACAGAAAATACGCAAAACGAAACACCAACGGAAGCAATGCATCTGCTCAATGCGAAACGAAAGTTGAATCTCCTCTTCGGTCGTCTTTACAAGCTCAGTCGAATCTGCTCAACAGAAGCAACGCATTCTTTGTCTCTTCCTCCCCTACAACAAATTCTAAACCATTCAGGTCTGGATTTCGTGCTTAAATTTGTTTGGGTTTTGTAATTTCGTTAAAATTTCTGCTAATTGGGGTCGATTCATTTGTAGATCAATGAATTTTTTTTTTCACTTATGACTGCTTAAATTGGCTGGGTATATCTGAATTTTCTAGCTTCTGAAATTGTTTTTGAAATGAGCTACCAAATATGTTTTTTTTATTTCAGAAAGCAGGTCTTCAGAAATATTCTATGAAAACAAAAAACAAAAATGTTACTGAACATGCCCTTAATATTTTAGTAAATTAGTCAAAGTATATTTTATCTATATATATAAAGGGAGCACCCCAAAATGGTAAAACATTCAAAATACCATAACTTGCCCCTCATGAACTCCAAAAATTACAATTGAATTAAAAATTTAAAACTTCAAATAAAAAAGAAATACAAATAAAGAAATACTTAATTCCTAAATCATTCTTTTTGGTAAAAAAATTTTAATTTGACATACAAAGGCCAATTGTCACACGCGTAAGCGTGTGGCAAGAGGCTAGTTGTAATATAAGTGATATGTGGACCATTCTGGTAGTTAGAGTCTTTCTCTTCAACCCACATCATTCCGTTCAAGGAAAAAGTTTAAATTCGAGACGCAGTTAGTGAAAGAGAAAAATCTTATGCACTAGAAACATTAAAAAATCCACCACTTGCAAAGTAAAAAATTGCATTTTTAATTAAAAAAAAAATACATTGATTGCATTATTTAGACAAACTGTTTTGCGGCCCTTTTTGTGTAATGGTCCATAAACTTGAGTATCGCCTCAACTTGCAATCTCAGTCATCCAAAATTTATAGTGCTAAACACTACATAGTACTAAAATTTTTCGCATAAACTTTGTTATAATGGCAAGTGTTGTGAGCACAACCTTCTATGGAGTTGTAAATTTCTACATTGAGACCTCCCACGTGGAGGAAGAAATGGATGTGGATAGGGGTGGGAATTTTGTACCGAAATACCGAAATCGTACCGAAAAAAACCGAACCGAATACCGAAAATCCCGATACCGAAATTTCCCGAATTGTTCGGTTACCGATACCGAAAGAATACCGAATTTTCGGTACGGGGATCGGGACCAAAGTACCATTATTTCGGTAATACCGAACCGAACCGAAATATATAATATATTTTAATTTTATATATATATATATATATATATATAACTGCGATCTTAACAATTAAACATCAGGAACATCTTGCAATTGATATTCTACACTGAGAGTATATATATATATATATATATATATATATATATCCTATTAAGTTTTTCGGGGAGGCAGCCGCAGTTCTTCTTTGGTTCTAACAATTCTGACCTAAAACCCTCCCCTCCCCTCTTCCTCCCCTCGATTTTGTTTTAGCTGCCTCCCTCCCTCGTTCAGTCAATCCTCCTCTCACCCCATTGAAGCTCCGCTGCCAAGGCATAGGGTAGAATCTTCTCCCTATTCATAGTGATATGGCGAGGTGAAAGGCTTTGCTCTGCTATTTCGAGTTAGTGGATCAAACCCCAAAACTGAAACAAGGTTTAATTGGCAACCAATGAACGAGTGAAGGCGAACACAGGCTCGATCTCATCGATTAGGTAAACATAATCCTCTCTCTCTCTTCTCTTCCATCGTTGAACCCATTTCAATTTTGGGGTTTAAATAAGGGTTTGAATTAATCCTCTAAATTTCAGTTTTGGGGTTTGAATTAGTTTCAGTTTTGGGGTTTGAATTAAGGTTCTAATTTTAATTATTATTATGCGATCCATGAAGCAATTTCAGTTATTGGGGTTTGATTGGCAACTAATTATATGATTAATGCTGTGATTGATATGTATATATGTATCAGTGCATTGCATCGGTAATCGATGGAGGCTGCTGGTGATATCAGTGCTTGCGAGGCACATCAACCTTGGGCCGGAGGCGGGTTTTCGAAAGGGGAAGAAAGGGTGGCGACGACGGGAATGGCGGCTGGTGAATTGGGAT
Source organism: Gillenia trifoliata (assembly GCA_018257905.1). Taxonomy (NCBI): domain Eukaryota; kingdom Viridiplantae; phylum Streptophyta; class Magnoliopsida; order Rosales; family Rosaceae; genus Gillenia; species Gillenia trifoliata. The sequence goes on along the minus strand of CM031084.1, from coordinate 21,587,764 downwards.
TTGGAGGAGAGAAATTCAAGTCCATGGAATTTGGGGGTTTTGGGAATTTGGGTTTCTGGGAATTCAATTCGGTGGATTTGGACTCAAAATTTTTTGGCCATTTCGGGATTTCTAATACCGAAACCGAATCGAAATTTTCGGTATCCCAAAATTTCGGTATCCCGAAATTTCGGTATCCCGAAATTTCGGTATCCCGAACATTTCGGTTCGGTTTCGGTATTAAAAATCTCCTCCCCGAAATTTCGGTATCGGTTTTCGGGATCGGTGTTTCGGTTCGGTTACCGAACCGAAACCACCCCTAGATGTGGACCAATGATACAAAGAGAGTGATCCAATTGTGCATGTAGCACCACATGGCACGTGATATGTTCACTTTCGTGCACTTAAAAGCTCTCGCGATATGGTGTAAAAGAACTGCTATTTTGGATTTTTTGGATTCAGAGGTTTCTGCTGCGTGAGAGGAAGAGATATTGTGAAGAGTAATTCGGGAGAGGATAAGATCGGTTGGTCTAGCAGTTTTTAGTTTTTATTTTATATTCAAATTGTACGGATATAAAGACGATATATATTTGTAATGAAATTGATGTTAAACTATGATTCATTGTGGCTTGTTGTGAAAGTCTACATATAAGTGTCATTTCCTCTTTTGTCTCACCTGCTTTCGTCATTTTCTAACCATCGTTATTTCATTGGCTTAAATGCTATAATTCACTTGGCCATTTAATTATTGTGTTTTCAATTTTGCCAATTTAGTCCATGTGTGTGTTTAGGTTAAGCTAATGTCGTATATTCTAAATCCACGTTAAAAAACGCTTAAAAGACAAAATGGTGTTGAGGCCAATTTAGCCATTGGGGGTAATCATTTCAGCCAATTTAATCCTTGTATTTTCAAATTTCGCTAATTTGGTTACTTAGCTTTTATCTATTTATGTATTTTTAACCCACTCTTTAACCCTACTTAATTTTTTGTGTGAAAAAAAATACTTTTGTTCATCGTAAATTTATAGTTAGGGCGGGAAACAATTTTGTTTTTGAGATATTTGTCGATTTTTTTCCTGAAATTGTAACACGCTGTCAATTTACCCCAATAAACTTTTATTTTAGCCAATTGCTCCCCTAAACTTCTATTAATAGTCAATTACCCACACGCCGTGAGATTTTTATATTTTACATCCGTTTTCCGTTAGTGAGAGAAAAGTCAATCTTGCAACAAGTGGGCATCTGGGAAATGTGATTGTAAAGGCGAGCGGTGTGGTAGAGAGGGGTGAGAGAGATGAGGCAACGAAACAACGATAGGCTTGCCGTTTCGAGCCTTGGTCTCGGCGGTGTAGAAAGGGCGAGGAGAAGAGCTTCGAAGTTGGCGAGGGAGGGAAGAGAGGGAGATTCAGAGGAGGGGGCGGTCGGAGTCGATGAGGGAGGAGAGGGATTAGGGGAGAGAAAAGATCAAGAAGTGAAGACAATGAGAGAGTGGGCTCTGGAGATGGAGTACCAAGAATGCATCGGGTTGTCTGCGGAGATGAAGTTGGTGGTGGATTTAGGGTTAGGGTTGGGGTTGGGTGCGGTAGCGGTGGTGGTGGAGGATGCAGAGGATGGAGGGGAATTGGTGTTGTGGTTTAGGTACAAGTCCATAGTAACTATTGACTTTGGCTTTGCCTGCGTGGGTAATGGGAGGGAAAAAGCTTGATTTGCAGAGAGAGAATACAAAGAGTGGGGACTGGGAGTTACAAAAGAGGGATTGTGGTTTCTCTTGTGTTGAGTTCTCTCCTCCCACAGAAGGAGATGACAGAAAGTGATGAGGGGTGATATGATCGTTTTATCCTCATTTGTGGAGCAGCATGTGCGTGGCATGTGATAAATTTTAACAGAAAAAAGGATGGAAAATTAGGAAATTTAACGACGGGTGGTAGTTGGCTATTAATAAAAGTTCATGGGATAATTGATTAATATAAAAATTTAAGAGGTAAATTGACAGCGCATTACAAATTCAGGGGAAAAATTTGTGAATGTCTTTTGTTAATATATATTTAGCACAACACCTGCAAATGTTGGAGGGTTCATACCAAATATAGAAGGGTTGAAAACGATTTTAGTTAGTGCAATTTCACTTTTCTCATTTTGGTCACTACACTCTAGTCTAGCCTGTTAACAAATATTTTAGAACTTTTACCCCTAAAAAAAGAGTAAAATTTTCCGAAGTGGTTTGTTCTTTAAAGCTTTTCATCAAATAAAAGAGGAGCATAAATCGAGCTCAATATGTGTTGGAAGAATAGTCACATTTACATCCCAATGGAAATATACAAATTTAAGATGTAAAAAAATTACATTTACATCCCATTTTACATTTTTCGGAGACATAAATGTGAGTTGTACTTAAGTGGGAGGGATGTAAACTTGAGATCCTATTTATTTTTGGATAATGCTTGTTCCCCCTCTATGGGGGGACTTACTTGTCCTGACACGCCAGTGTCGGGAAGTGCTGGCCGACTCGTGTTAAGTGACGAAAACCAATTATGTAAATAATTGAGAAAGTTAGTAAATTTAGAGTTGGAAGAGAAAATAGTGTGAAGTGATGGGTAAACTCATTATTACAGATGCATAATTGTCAGAGCATAGTAAAAAAATGCATAAAATATAAAAATTCGCACCCTCGCGAAGATGGATATTACAAAACGGAAACTAAAGGTAGGAACGAATCCTACTTATTCTAGAGAAGCTGTCAGAACCACCAACTAGCCGAAGAGTGCCCTAGTCTCACCGGTACTCAAGCCAGCCACTAAGTTCTAGAGGGGCGCAAAACATAAAAGGTGAGTGGGCCAAAAAGTAAAGTTTGATAAAACCTTTGTTTTCAAGAGCATACTATCCCCTCGTTGGAAAACATATGTAGTTTCTGAAAATATGTCATACTCCCAGGTATGATCCTCAAAATACTATAATAATAATAAGGGTACTCCCTGAAAACCAATGGTAAAACTATACTAGACTGCTCGAAAAACAAGACTGAATGCTCACTTATATGTAACACACACAAGCCTCAGTAGATAAGCTCCGAGGACAGGCTATGTATAAAAGAATATGCTAAGTACTACAATGACACAAGTCATAACGCTAATCGTTGTGTACAAAGCACCTCACACACAAGTCCTAGTTGCCTAGTGCAACCTAGAACAAGCTAGTACCTATAATGGATCTAAAGTTGCGTAGCGGTATCGGGTGTGAACCTAAAGCAAGTCCAGGCCCTAGGACTGAGTACAATACATGGGTGTTCTACATCTACTGATGAACAACAATATAAGAAAATATATGGCAAATATAATACGGCTGTTGTACCTTCAACAGTCACATATTATATGAGTCATGGTAACAATTTAAAGAAAGCAGTGAAAACCATACATAATAATATATTTACCAATACAAAGACCCACTCACTCACCTGTAAGTAGCCGAGTCGTAGCCTCCCTGTCCTGAGTAGTCCCAGTAGTCCTCCGGATAAGTTTCACCTATATGAGATATCACTATAAAGAAAGTGATATCTCATAAATAAACAAACAACTCATATAGGAAAAAAGTAAATTTATTAATATCATATAAATAAGTGCTTATTTACAAATTAAAACATGAGGCCTTTTTAAATTAGAAGCAATAGACCTTTTTAAATTAATAAATATAGCAACCTAACAAATAAGCACGTAAGACAGCAAGAGAGGAGTCAGAGACTAAAGGTCCAATGGGACCCATCAACCTCATAAATAAACAAACAACTCAATATTTATAGTAACTAGCAAGCCATCTATAAGCAAGAAGAAACCCATAAATCAATCGCAAAAACCTTGCATACTTGTTCTCTCCGCTAAAATCAAAGTTCCCAATTTATCAAATTATGGTTCGAAATTTTCCCTTGCAAATTTGATCTATATGCTTATTGTTGAGAGGGCAATGAGAGAGTTAATTGATAAAGATCTGAGATGGAGAGACCAAGACGATGGAAGAGATCGAGAGTGGTCGAGACTGCAACCGCGGGGAGAGCTGTCTTCAAAGCTGCAACGTCCTGCGAGCCGCTTAAGCTCCGCCTAGACTCTAGGCTCCCGCCTTGGCTCGCCAATCCATTGCTGATTTTTCTCCGCATTCTATTTTAACGTAGGAAGGGCTGGCCACCGCTCAGCACCTAGGCAGCCACCCAAACTGTCTTTTGGAACACTGCTTGAATGAGGAATGGTTTCATCTAAGAGAATAAAGACGAACAAGCAAGGTATCATACTTAAGTTGAAGATCAAAAAAATAAGAGGCAGACATGCATGTGAGCCTGTTAGATTCATGCTCAAAATTGAAGCTTCCGTTGTTACTCCGTTAGTAGCTCGCACGTGAGCCTCACGTGTGAGGCCCTTCCATTCAGCACGAATTGAATCTTGATTGAAATCAGAGGGCAGCTGTGACTTCTGTCCTTTTCTCACTTCCCTTTCTTTTTCCTTTTTTTTCCTTCTAAGTTTAATCTAATTTTTGTACTTCTCTTGATTAAAAAGTGCAATCTTTCCTTTTACTCTCTATATTATCTGTAACTTTGAGTAATGTGGGAAGGCAGCTGCTTTAGCGATTTTCATTACAAATTTCCAGAGAGGATGCATGAACTACAAGCGTTCATGGAATTTGACAATTGAACAGAGGCCAGATTAACAACTGTGATGCTTCTCATTGTTCACTTCATCATGTTGTGAATAGTTGCTTGAGAGAATACTTCCACTAGTACTTGAGAGAACACATCTTCCGGTATCGCATCAAATGCATTGAAATAATTTGGATGTTTGATCTTGAGGGGGTTCTTGCAGCTATCTGTGATGTACCAACATTATGCTCCACATAAATCGTCATCTCCTTGGGATCTAGGGATAAAAGTTTCACCATGTCCGGTATGTCACTGTCAGAAACTAGTGGATGCAACCATGTTCAGGCTCCTCCTCTCCGCTTAGATCGTTGACAACAAATCGATCAACATTGTCAAAATGCACTGGCTTACCAGCGAATATAAACTCAGAATCAACCTAATTAAAACATTAAGTCAAAAGAGTGATGAAGCACTAAAGCCTTCTGTAACCACATATTTCCCATTGACAATAAAGCTGCATACTAATCAATCAAATGGCAGTTTCAAAGGTAATCGACAAGCAATGGAATGTGGATCTCAAAATCAATAAGATTCGTTTTACTAGCTTATTAAACAACTAATTGGCTTGCTTTCTCTCTAGTTTGCTCTCTGAGCTTGTTTCTTTCTCTGTTGCCTTCTTCCTTTCAAAACCTTGTGGACATAAACTCCTAAGTGTATACTCCACCATAACAGTCCCCGCTCTAAGCCAACCCAACTAAGGAGAAGGCCGACTGGAAAAAGAAAAAACTCACAGAAGACCACACCTGGTGGATTTCTGGGGGCCAGAAAAATAACCCAAAGTTATCAAAATTGCAGCAATACCTGAGTATTTTGGTGCGATGTCTCCATCCACTCTTCTCTTTAGCCATCAATATGGCTATTCAAACACGAACCAAACCTTTCTTAATTTCAATCGAAGAATCTTAGTTCGCGCGAATTCGACGTTAGTTCGCAAATCCATTGCTTCGGAATGGGGAACGAAGCCTTTGCCAGAACGCTAAAACACAAAAGGATGAAATGACCATCTTCTGGCCTCACACGCGGAGGCTCACCCGAAGAGACTACTAACGGAGTAACAATGTGTTTTTAATTTTGGGCATGAATCCTAACAGACTTTACCACAGGAGCTTAAAATCCGAATTTTTTTACCATAGCGGCTATCTTCCGAATATCTTATGACTTTCGGGACCATTTATCCCGATTAGGCCTAAAAATTTTTGAGCTAGGGTCTTTTCGATCTATTTCATTCGAGTTTAAAATTTCAGTTGTCGAGATAAGGAATCCTTACCTTTGGCCATGTTGGGTTTGGTTTTTGTCAACCAATGAGGTGTGTGGAGGGAGCTATGTGGCTATTTTTTTTTAAATAAATACTTTATATTATTATCTACACTAAGGTGTGAGAGATTAGGTAAGCCCTACAATGGATCAAGCATAACAATTTGTCTGAATTTGCCTTGGCGATAATCGAACCTAAAACCTCTCACTTACAACTGAAGAAGAATACCTCTAGATCGTAGGTACTATGACAAGAGCTATGTGGCTATTGATTTTTATTTTTTTCTCCAAACTTCAAATTTTATTTTTAATTTTAAAGCTTTTTTTTTATTTGTTCTTAATGAAAAATATAAATTTAACTAAAGAGAGAAACAACGCCAAAAGAGAAAAACTGAACGTTTCACTTAAAAGTCCCCTTTCTTCTCTTCTTTCTATTCGAACATGTGGTAGGCAACGCTATTTAGTAGGCACATTTGCTTCTTTTTAATTCGCGAATTCTTGCTGCCAGAATTCTTTGAATTTTAACGCTTCCGAATTTCTCTGCTCCCAAATCCTTACTCTTGTTCTTGTATGCGTGTTTCATATGGTTTTGATTTTGAAGGGGCTGGTTCTTCGGTTAATGTGCAAGGAAACTCACCTCCAAGAAAAGGTTCTACGGTGGATGCACAACGAGGATACACTTTGGCAATGCTAGAAGATCACGTAAGTTTTCACGTAGCTTGCTATGGGTGGAGGACGGTGTGGGTGTGATGCACAATCCCTCTATTTCCATCTTGTTCTCTTACAAGGATAACGGATCCAGCAACCTCTAGCCGCCACCCAAACACCCTAGTCATGACACAATGATAACTATTGTGAGTCAACACAAATATAATACATTTTCGCCATTCATGTGAGTCGAATATGAGACCTCTAAAATGAAGAGGAATATCACTAAATCGTAGTACTAGTTAATATAAGAGTTTTGTTTTTAATAAAAAATATTATTATTAAGGGGAGGGGGAAGGATTCGAAATTGTTATAATAATTTAGGGGAGGGAGGAGTTTCAAATCCGGAACTCATGAGTAGAAATCCAACCTAACACCCTATCCACTAAGATAGTGGACGACATGCAAGTTAGTATAAGAGTTAAATTTTGATCAAATTTGAAAAGTGTAACATGTAATTTGCCCTAGTTGTATGAGTCTAGTATTTTTCTTACATGATCACCCATTTAATGTCACATAAGTTACTGCAAAGAAAAACAAATTCTTGCTTGTTGCTCATTTTGCATTTTATTAATCTCGTTCATTGCATGTAAGAAAAAGAGAGGTATTCAAGTGATGGATTAGGTCAAATTCTTCAACCTACTACACTTTATATTCAAACTCTTCTTTTTGTCTTTAGTCTAGATTAGAATAATAATATCGCATGTAATAAAAAAAAAATTAGATCAACACATCCGAGAAAATTTTAAGTTAATTTGACGGTTAGACTCTAGACTAGGGGGTTTCAAGTGTAATTAACTTGAGTGGTACTACAGTATCAATTTTTTAAAAAAGAGGGACAATATGTTACCGAGTCTAAACTAGGGGGTTTCAAGTGTAATTAACTTTTCAAAATCTTTAAACCCTACTAAGCTCTTGAACTCAGTTCAGTTCAGAGAGAGAGTAATTAGATAAACATGGAAAATCGGCCCAGATGATTAAATGTATGGATGTAGAATAAAACTACTAATCTTGTTTATACTTGTAAATAGGTGCCGTTGAAAACGCAATTAAGATTAGTAGTTTTATTCTATATCCATACATTTAATCATCTGGGTCGATTTTGGTATCAGAGCCTAACCTTTACAGGTGGGCTTCTTACTTATAATCTTCCTAGACTTAAAATTTTTGTTGAGTTTTACTTCGAAGAAAACGAGAAGTTCATTAAAGATTTGCAAAGCTGAGTAAGTCCTAGAGAAAGCAGTGATAGCAGAGGCAGGAAATTGAACTCAGTCTAGTACTCGTTTAATAACTCAAGAAAAATGGCAAGTCTATTCAGATCATTCAGTAAGAGATTTACAGGTAACAGTAAGTGCTCTACTTCTGATTCACGCACTTATGATTCAAATGTAAATAATACAGAAGAAACTACTATTCTCAACGTTGAAAAAGATTTGGAGAATTGGAATATACCCAAGGTACCTACTTATGATATTTATAAGAAAGGAACCTTTGAGTTTCGATCTGATTATGCGATAAAAACGGTTGAAAAAACCATATCTGTTACTTACTGCGCTGCTGAGTTTTCCATGTTAGCACAGAGACAGATTGACGAAGCCCTGAAACAAGGACATAACTATTTGCACATCGGATTAGTGCAAATAGTGGTAAAACCTTTAACCCGAACAGGGTTAAACACTTCAATCCTTGTCAGTCTGAGAGACAAGAGGCACGAAAAATATGTGGATTCCTTGTTAGGTCTTGTTGAATCTTCCCTTAGTGAAGGTCCAGTTCATTTTAACTGTTATCCAAATTTTTCTGTTTCTTTAGCTGATCCAGGCGTATTAAAGGCTCTTACTTTGAGCGTTGATACTCAAGGGTATGACATGGAACAAGGGTATCAAAATCTCGCTATTATTTTTCGTATTTGTTGCAAAGTAATGAATATGATAGCTCCCAGAGCAAAAATAATGGACAAGAAAGGACAGACAACTTTGTTCCAAACTAACCTTGGCAGGTCAAATACCGTGGTGCCAAAGCTGATCAGATGGAATGAAGTGACTCTACCCGAAAGATGGATCCTACCAGAAGCAACGGTGGCAAAACCACTTCAAAACAGGGAACCATCGCGAATCAATCAATTTGATGATGGAGACGTAGAAATACACTTCTCCAACACCCGATCTGCTAGGGTAAGTGTAGATTCTTCTAGAAGGAGTATAGATTCTTTTAAAACTGCTAAACCAGAATTGTTAAGATCTGTTTCTTCTAGATCCACTGAGCCATTTGATGCAGAACATAATGCGGCCCTGTTAAGAGGCCTAAGGAGGACGAATGAACAAATTCAGATCCCCTTATATGGAGAAGGACCGGTTAAGACACCAGAAAGGGGAGTTCCTATTCAACCTGAATCGGTTTGGGATGATGTTGAATCCACCATAAATTTTATCTCGTCTTTTGAAATCGATTACGCTTTTCATACTAAAGAATATTTGCATGCTGATAATATAGCAAAAAGAGACTGGTTGGAAAAGACTTATAGTCTAGACTCGATTAGACATCTTCATAAACTACACCATAAGTTTATGAAAGAAAAGATGTTTAATTGTTGTTTCTTCTCCTGGTTTGAATATCATGCTAAAAAGAAATGTTTACCTGACTATATGGAATGCATTAGTGTGGTAAGCAATCATTTTAAAACTTATAACACTAAAGCAGGAAAAGAGCAGAAAGCCATCCATCCGCCAGAAACGGCGATTGTCATCAATAAGCAGGGAACCCTTGCTGCCCCCTACAAAGATACCATCGAAGAAGGTAAGTCTGCAGAATTGGCAACAATTATTCAGCAGAATAACTATACTAATCTATTTTTGCAGTCACTTGGGAATCAAACCTCCAACATAGAAACATCTTTCGAATCCTCAAAAGAAGCAGGAAGTTCAAATTTGCAAAAGAAGGTAGAAAAACCTTTGGTAAGTCCGAATATGACTTCTTTGAAAGGTTTTAATGCAAATAACAAAGATGATGATTTTATTGATGCTCTGGCTGAAAGACTAAGTTCTATAAGTAAAGGCAAAGGTCTAAATATTTGTGTTATAACGAAGAAGAAAAGATAGCAGAACTAGAAGAACAATTTTACCACGATACGGGAATAAATAAAATTGGTTATATATAGTGAAAAAATTAGACCAGCGCAATACTAAGAATTATTATGCAGGACCTAGTCTATTGACTTGCAATTTGAAGAAAATAATTGGAGTAATCAAGTTCGATATGATGGTAAAGCCATAGTTGAATGGAACATAAGGGCTACGAGTATCAAATTCTTAATACCATGCGACATATGATGATTTTGCATTTGCGGCAGAATGACCACTAATTGATAGAGCGGTGGCTCTTGCTATAGTTACGGGATTCATTGGACAACTTAGAGGTTAGTGGGAATTCAATTTAAGTCCCATAGCCAAAGCCGGATAATGGATGCGATGGCGAAACCGGTCGAAGATGCGGTTCATGCTAGTTTTTACTATCATTTTGCATTTTCGGGAACCCGGCGGTCCATGATGATAGGACCGGAGAATTCTTCACGATTAATTTAAAATGTCCATCTACTGTCACATTTTAAGTGGTATAAGGATGTTTTTTCTCGGTTATTCACTAGATCGGATTGTCATGAAAATTTTGGAAGAAAATATATTTCGGATTACCCTCATTATTTGCGGAAAAGGTGCGCATTAGACTAAAAAACAAGGGGGGGACATTTGGGGTATAGAAAATTATACCTAGCAGAGAATTAACTTCCGAAATGTGAAAGAGGCCAGCGCTGTAATGATCTCAAACTTAGGAAGGCAGTTGAAGAAGCCCAGAGAGAAGCGAAGGAACCCAGGGAATTGGGGGATTTTTGTGAACAATTTGGTTACGAATCAAATCAACAGTAGGAAGAGAAGCTTCAAAGAAAAATTCCATAAGTTTCAAAAGCGCCGGGGTGAACTCGTGGATACAAAACCCACGAACCTTCGGAAAGGGAAAAATGAGTAAGTTTAGAAAGACTAGCAATTTTCAAAATCTAAACTTGTTTGTTTTAAATGTGGTAAAATAGGCCATAAAGCTAATGAGTGTAGATTGAAAGACAAGATCAATAATCTAACAATTGAAAAAGTCTTAAGGAACAATTGAAAGGCTTGTTGTTAGAATCATGCGACTCTGAAGAGACATACGCGGCTATTGATAATGAAGAGCTTTTTGAGTCCGGCCCGATGAAAGCACTCTGAAGAAGGTGAGTGCAATTGCAATAACCTTGATTTGTCATTCTAACGGCGAAGAAAATTTGGTGCTTGATCAATTGATAGGATTGAAAATCTGAGAAGAAGAAGCGAGTTAGAAAAATATTTGATTCTTGCCAAAGAAAGGAAGTGGTTAAGGCAGGTTGAGAAAAAACCGGTCCCTTCTTATGATCTCAAAAGCAGTTTTGAGAGGATACAAAAGAAACGAAAGGCAGTCTTTTGGTAGATTCCTGATCTGAAATAAGAAGCCCAGCGAAAAGGAGTTGAAAGCCACCAAGGAAAGTCTGGCTTGGAGGTCTCCCAAGATTCAAGTGGAGGAATCTAGTGAAGAGGTTCGAGAATCACATTTCGGCAGAGGCATGTTTGATAAATTTAACAAAAGAAATAATGAACTGTCGAAATGGAACCCGGGAATTCTTGGCTACAGGAAGTATGTTAATAGTATTGATAAAGTAACAACTCAAAAATGGTTTCTATTGTTACTTTTATTATTAACAAATCTTATAAGTTTTCTCACAGAAACGCCCGGTAGATACAAGAGAGTTGAACCTATTTGTATAAGAGAATGGTTTATACTACGAAATACTTCTCCAAAGGAAACCAAGCAAGGTCGAAGAATGCTAATAGCCAACCTATGAATATCCAATTCAAGGTATCGAATATTTGAGTTCTACAAAATGGTACGCCGAGACCCCTTTTGTTATGGTAAAAGGTTTGAGTAAATGCTTATAATTAGAGACACCTTTTATCAACATGCTTTATCCAATTTCGATTTGATCTAGGAATTGAAACCAAGGTTGATAGTATTCTTGTATTGTTTGAATTTTCTAAAAGCCCATGAACAATACATTAATACTATACAATAGAAAATTGTTAATAAAACAATTCTTGTGTTCCACCAGGAAGAAATTCATTATAAACGGGTGAAGAACAATTATTGAAGAAGAAATTTCATATAAATTGAGTACATTAAAATAATTTCGAACAACAAGTTTGTGCTGATTTACCAAGTACTTTAGGATAGGAAGAAGCATATTGTTCGGCTTCCTTATGAACCGGGTTTGAAGGCAAAATACCCGCTAAAGCTGAGAGACCAATCCGGATGAATAGCATGTTGATGGAAATCGTAAGAAAGAAATAGGCTGAGCTTCTTGAAAAGAAGGCGTGCAGACATGTCCTCATGGGTTGTTGACTTTTATGTGGAGAACGCAGCCGAACTTGAGAGAGAGGTTCCCGGGTTAGTAATCAATTATAAGCCACTTAAATAAGGCTCTTGGAATTGGGTTCGTTATCCAGTCCCAAATAAGAAAATTTGTTAGATAAGGGTTAATAGTGGTTATTTTCTCAAAGTTTGACATGAAATCAGGATATTGGCAAATCCAGGATAGATGAAAAGACCAATACAAGCGCATTTAACGTTCCTTTTGTGCAATTTGAGTGGAACGTTATGCCTTTGGATTGAAAAATGCTCCTTCGGAAATTTCAAAATATTATGAATGAGATCTTCAATCCTTACTCTACCTTTTACTATTGTTTACATTGATGACGTGTTGGTTTTCTCTAATTCGATTGACCAACATTTTAAACATGTTCCTTTCTTAAGGTAGTTAAGAATGCGAGGGTTAGTGGTGTACGCAAGAAGATGAAACTGTTTCAAACTAAGGTAAGGTTTATCGGTCATAATATTCATAAAGTTAATTAATCAATTGCCAGAGTGCGATAAGCTTTGCGGATAAATTCCCGGATGAAGTCACGGAAAACTTGACTACAAAGGTTCTTAGGTAGTGTTAATTATGTTTAAGATTTCTATCAAGACCTTGAGGAGGAGAATTAGAGATAGTAAGCTTTATATCTAAGACTGAAGAATCCTTCCCGTTGGACTAAATAGTTATGCAGGCGATTAAGCGGCGAAGAAGAGTCGAAGAACTCTTGCCTAGCTTTGGCCAATCCATATGCCTTGAGAATTGGCAAGCAGAGATGCTTCCAAAGAAGGATACGGAGGAATCTTAAAACAAAGAACCCCAAAATAAGGAAGTATTAGTTAGATTTACTTCTAGGATTTGGGAAACCAGCCCAAAAGAATTATTCCACATTTAAGAAGGAGTTACTTTCAATAGTTCATGCAATTACTAAATTTGAAACGACCTTCTCAGCAGGTTTCTAATCCGTGTCGGCGCAAATCGGCAAAGATATTTTGCTTATAGATGTTAAAAATCTTGCCTCTAAACAAATTTTTCTAGATGGCGGGGTATTCTTTCATCTTTTGACTTTGACATAGAATATATTAAGGGAGAGTCAAGCTGCTGCACGATTTTCTCACTCGTGAATTCTGCGGGGAGCACGGCAGTTCCAAGGTTCCCGACCACGGGAATCGGGATTACGAAGCCTTTCCGGTCAAAGCTATGTCGGCCATGGGCTTCGGTCCTCTTTCTAAAGCTCAACCCTATGATGTAGGAAGCATGAAGCTATTGCCAATAATCCTTTTCAATGGACGCATGAAATAACCAAAATCGGCCCGAGATGATTAAATGTATGGATATAGAAGATAAAACTACTAATCTTGACATACTTGTAAATAGGTGTTGATGAAAATGCAATTAAGATTAGAATAATTATGAATATAAAGCCCGAACCAGACAAAAAATAAAACCAAGGAAAAGATAAAACCCAACTAACACAACAAATAAGCGGAAATCATTCACTTACATTCAACTTTAAGGAATACGAGAGATAGGCTGTAGAGTAGTCTTCTGAGACTCACACTTGCACACTTCAAACTTAAGAGAAAAAGATAACAAAAGCTTACGAATTTCGATGCCCCTCCTTAACTCGGATGCGAGCAATAAATGGCGAGCTAGGAGGGTTGAACGGTGGTAAAGGCAGCCTACACAAAGATGGGCGGCATGCTTCACCTTTTGGTGTGGAAGGGACAACGGTCTCGCAGTAAGCAGCTTAAAGGCAAAATAAAAGTAGCTATAGAAAGCTCTTGTAGTAACTTCGACGCTAAAAACAACAAACTTTACAAAAGTAAAAGATTACAACGACTTTCGGTCGTGGAGGATCACTTTTTCTTGAATGGTGGTAGGATCTGAGGCAGTCATCTTCGTTCATATCAACGTCATGTGTGCTTGTGAGGAAGAGGAATGGTAGTTGCATCTAAAGCAAATAATTCAAACACCTTCTTTTTAACTCGGCTTCGAGGATGAGCACGTGAATTTTACCAAAGAAGAAATAGGGCTTCTCGAAGAGGTCCGTCTGAGTTGAAGACGGGATAGGCTTATTGGAGCATTCAATTATAACATTTTTACTACGGAAGTTTTTGCTTCCTAGATGAGTGATGATGAATTTATCCCACCACTAATAAAGATATTTCTTCTGTGAGGGAGATAAATAGGATGAGCTTCCTCATTAGAATCAAACCGTAGGACCATTTCGGGGATCCGGGAGTTCGTACGGAATCACGAACCACGTAGACAAAAATCCTTTTTCGGGAAAGTTTATATTTTCTTTTAGAGAAAGATTTCAAAGGAACAAGCTACCTTTTGGTAGAATTTCCTCAATAGGCCCTCAAAATATAAACCGGTTTTAAACCAATTTGGCGGTTCTTTCGAGCAGAGAAGTCTAAATTGTAGGAACTAGGAATGGGAAAATTTAATATTTTGAAAACATAGCACGTTTTCCATGCTTCCATGGTCCAGTAGTTGTAGCCTCGGGGTTTAAACCCCCGAGCTGGAAAGAAAATAGAGAGTTTTCGGGGCTTTCTCCTAGTCGAGAAATAGATAACACGTCCAGATTATCAATTTTGAGAATGTTATCATATGCTTGTATCTTTTCCTCTTGATGCAGAATGTCTATCGAATTAGTTTCAATAAGAGAAGACATTCATACCAAAAGCGGGATTTACGTGTCCATGCCTAAGATGCTCTTTTCTGACCTATCGGCAACTTTGTCTAGAGGCTGGCAGGACAATCGCTTGTTTCGATAACTAGGAGAGGCATTTCATGCGTCCATTAAAAGTTATTGGCAATAGCTTCATGCTTTATATCATAGGGTTGAGCTTTAGAAGAGGACCGGGTTCATGGTCGACATAGCTTTTGGCTGGAAGAGGCTTCGTTAATCCACGATTCCCTTGGTGGGCACCTTGGAATCTGGTTGTGCTCTGGGGAATTCACAAGTGAGAAAATCGAGCGAAGAGTTTGACTCTCCCTTAATATATTCTATGTCAAAGTCAAAAGATGAAAAAAGAATACCCACGCCATCAGCAAAAATTTGTTTAGGAGCAAGATTTTTAACATCTTTAAGCAAATATCTTTCTTGATTTACGGTCGACACGGATTGAGGTATTTGGTTGAGAAGGTAAAACTTCAAATTTAGTAATTGCATGAACTATTGAAAGTAACTCCTTCTTAACCATAGAATAATTCTTTTTGGGCTGGTTTAAACCCAGTAAATCTAACTAATACTTCTGATTTTGGAAGTTCTTTGTTTTAAGATTCCTCAGTATCCTTCTTTTTAGGCTTGCATCGTTTCTACAATTTTTGAAGGCATCTAGATTGGCCAAAGCTAGGCAAGGAGTTCTTTGACTCTTCTCTTGATCGTTTAATTGCCTCGGCCCATGACTATTAGTCCAAGGGGAAGGATTCTTCTTTAGTCTTAGATATAAGCTTACTATCTACGACCAAGGTCTTGATAGAAATCTTTAACATAATTAAGACTACCTAAGAACCTTTGCCAATTTGTTTCTTTCAGAATTTCATCACGGAATTTATACGCAAAGCTTATCGCACAGTCGATTGGATTAATTAATCCTTTATGAATATTATGACCAGAAACCTTACCTTAGTTTGGAAGAGTTTCATCTTCTTGGCGAGACACCACTAACTTTTTGCATTCTTAACTGCAGGAACTCTACTCTCAAGTTTGGGCTGCGTTCTCCACATAAAAAGGCTGAACAACTCCATAGGGACATGCTTCTTCATTAATCGGCTTCTTTTCAAGAAGCTCGACTATTTCTTTCTTACGATTTCCATCAACTGCTTTATTCATACGGATTGGTCTTGCCTTAGTGGGTATTTTCTCTCTTCAAAACCCCTGGTTCATAAGGAAGAATTTGAACAATATGCTTCTTCCCTATCCCAAAAAGCACTTGGTAAATCGGCACAAACTTGTTGTTCGAAATTATTTTTAACCGAGACTCAATTCTGTATGAAATTTCTTTCTTCAATAATTGTTCTTTAGTCTGTTTATAATGGAGCCTATTTCCTTAAGGAACACAAGAATTGTTCTTTATTAACAATTTTGTTGTATAGTATTAATGTATTGTTTATGGGGTTTTAGAAAATTGGCAAATGATAATACCTGACCTTGGTTTCAATTCCTAGATCGAAGTGAAAATGGATAAGGCATGTTGATAAAGGTGTTCCCAAAATTATAGCATGACTCAAACCTTTTACCATAACAAAAGGGGTCTCGAAGCGGGCTTCAGGTACATGACTGCGACGTTTGATACCTTGGGTGGATATTCATAGGTTGGCTATAACATTCTTCGAGACCTTGCTTGGTTTTGGAGAAGTATTTCGTAGAGTATAACCCACTTCTCTTTATACGAGTTGGTGTGCTTTGTATCTATCAAGGTTTCTAGAGAAAACTTATAAGATTTGTTAATAATAAAAGTAACAATAGAAAACCATTTTGAGTTGTTACTTTATCAATACTATTAACATACCTTAGAGCATAATCTACAGTTCCATTTCGGCAGGTTCAATATTTCTTTTGTTAAATTTATCAAACATCTTCGTCAGAAATGTGATTACGAACCTTCTTCATTAGATTCTCCACTTGAATCTTGGGAGACCTCCGATTTTTGCACTCTTTCCTTTAGAACTTTCGGCTCCTCTTTGGTGGTCTTTATTTTAGATTGTAAATCTGTAAAAGATGGTTCCTTCTTTTGCTTCTTTTGTATCCTCTCAAAAGCGTTTTGAGATCGCAAGAGGGGCCGGTTTTCTCAAGCTGTCTTAACCACTTCCTTTTCTTTGGCTAGAATAAAATATTTTCTAAACTTGCTCTCTTCTTTCTTGGATTTTCAATCCTATCAATTAGATCAAGCACCAAATTTTCTTCGGTTAGAACACAAATCGAAGGTTATTGCAATTGCACTCACCTTAACTGCAACCGGTGAATGCTTTCATCAGTCTTTGGATAAAGTTCTTCATTATCAATAGCGCGTGTCTTCTTCGGGCTCCGGATGATTCTAACAGCAAGCCTTTCAATTGTTCCTTAAGACTTTTTTCTTCAATTGTTAGATTATTGATCTTGTCTTTCAATCTACGAGTCACGTTAGCTTTATGGGCCTATTTTACCACATTGAAAACAAACAAGTTTAGATTTTGAAAAATTGCTAGTCTTTCTAAACTTACTCATTTTCCCTTTACGAAGGTTCGTAACTGTATCAATAGTTCACCCTAGTAAACTTCTTTTGAAACTTATGGAATTTTTTCTTTTGAAGCTTCTTTCTGGCAGTTGATTTGATTCGTAACCAAATTGTTCACAAAAATCCCCCGATTCTCGCTTCCATACATAGCCACTTCTTCGATTGCTTCTAAGTTTTGAGATCATTACAACGCTAGTCCTTCCAGCGCAATTTCGGAAGTTAATTCTCCATAGGTATAATTTTCATACCCCAAATGTCCCCCATCTTGTAGTCTAATGCGCACCTTTTAGCAAATAATGAGGTAATCCACGAAATATATTTTCTTCCAAAAATTTTCGCGACAATCAGATCTAGTGAATAGCCGAGAATAAAAAACATCCTTATACCACTTAAAATGTGATAGAGATGGACATTTAAATTAATCGGCAATTCTGGTCCTATCATCGTTGAATTTGCTATAGTTCCCAGAAAATGCAAAATGATAGTAAAAACTAAAGTATAGCGCATCTTGAGCGGAGTCTTCGATTCACGCACATCCATTATCGGCTTTTTTAGGTATGAGACTTAAATTGAATTCCCACCAACCTCTAAATTTGTCCAATGAATCCACATGCATAGCAAGGGTCTTGCTTTCTATCAGAATTAGTGGTCATTCTTCTTTGCGGTTACAAAAAATCATCATATGTCGCGTGGTATTAAAATTTGATACTCATTATGGCAAATCATGTTGATTCAACTATGGCTTTACCATCATATCAAACTTGATTACTCAATTATTTTCTTCCAAATTGCAAGTCAATAGGACTAGATGCAGCATAATAATTCTTAGTATTAGCGAGTTGGTCTAATTTTTCACCATAACCAATTTTATTTATTCTTGTATCGGGGTAAAATTGTTCTTCTAGTTCTGCTATCTTTTCTTCTTCGGTTATAACACAATATTTAGGGGCGCTGCGGTGCTTTCGCAAGCATTGGATGCTCGCACCGATATATTCCTTCCCCCTCTCTTCTCTCTCCTCTTTTTTTTTAACGGTGAGATCGGTGTGAGCGCTCCGATGGCTGCGGCTGCCAAGCTATCACTACTGATATGGGGTCTACTCCAATATTTAGACCGTTGCCTTTACTTATAGAACTTAGTCTTAAACCCTACTAAGCTCTTGAACTCAGTTCAGTTCTGAGAGAAATAATTAGATAAACATGGCATGCAGTGCTTCAGGCAACAAAACCAACAAGAAGAAGAAGAAGAAGATGTCAAAGACAGCAACAACAATTCCAATTCAATTGCTAGCAACAACAGCAGTTTGTGCCTCAAGTGCAAGGCCAATCAACCCATCTCTTCCAACACCGACGGCGGCGGCGGCGACGATGCGCTTCTGCTCCGATTGCTTCCGCGGCAATCTCTTCGGGAAGTTCAGGTTCGCCGTCGCCTCCAACGCCATGATTTCTCCTACTGACAATGTCCTCGTCGCCTTCTCTGGTGGCCTTCGTCCAGGTCCTCTCTTTCTCTATCTAGATCAATCTTGAAAGTTCATTGATTTGGTTTTAATCGTAATTTATTTTGTTTCATGTAGTAAGAAAATCCGAGTAATTTGATCAATTTATGGATACCCTCTTTGCGAAATGAGTCGAATTATATGTATGTGTGATGAATTTTGTGCATGAGATGGATCACAGAATCTGCATCTTCTGGGAATTCAAAGATATATTTTTTGTTGCGGGTTTGTTGAAATTTGGAAAATGCTATTTTGGGTTACAGGGTTGCTTTGCGAAGTTTGTACATGAGATGCATAATAAAGCGCAGAAGAGTTTGTGCGAGTAGGGATAGATCGTTGCCTGTTTTCGGGGTTGGAGTGGCATTTGTTGACGAGAGTTCTGTTTATTCTGTCCGTCTGGTGAAAGAGATAAAGCAATCGAAGATATTAGATTGATTGTGGAAGATCTTACCCCGCCAACAAAAGAATTGTATGTTGTACCAATTGAATCTGTGTGCCTCTTCAGATTCTGGTGATGGAAGGATGGGTAAATCAGTTGGTAGATGCTGTTCCTGATGCTACTGGAAAGAAGATCTTTACTTCACATGCGGATATTGGCGTTACAAAAAAGGTTGCGGATGATTTTTATATAGGTTTCAGTTGAAAACATACAATGAAGGGCATCATAGTGAATTCATGCAGAATGTTTTGCTTTGTTTTGAAGGTCGCCTCTGAAAATGGATACAACAGACTTGTGCTCGGATCATGCATGTCGAGGATTGCTTGCCTTGTTATTACAGCCACTGTCAAGGTTTGTCCCTTTTGTACCTTAAGTTGGATGCTCCATTCCTCTGAAAATAAAATGACTTACTGTCACTGGTCAATGTATTGGATTCTTATAGGAATTCATGATATTGGTAATGAATCTTGTGGATTATATATTTGCATTGTTCTTCACTACATTTTATTTGAGAACTACTTCTGTCCCCGTCAAAATGGCTTTAAAACAAATAACTGGTAATCCTGTACATAGATACATTTGAAATACCTGGTTAATTAGTAGTTTCCGGCTACATTTACCTATTTCATAGGAATCCTAGGGTTGCTAAATGCAATTGCTTTGAATATATTTGTTATGTTGGGAATATTTCTTCTGTTCTGATGTCAAAACTATAATTGTTAGTGTTATGTTGAGAATATTTCTTCTGTTTTTTGATGTCAAAGCTATAATTATTAGTGTTCAAGTATATATTCATTTGCTATTTCCTCTTCATTCAAACAGTATTTATACAAAGCCACCCGACCCGATTGTCCATTCGTTTAATTTTATTTATTTGAAAAAATATAGTTAATCTTAATACAGTATTTAATTAAGCTGAAAGATAATAAATTTTATTGCATTAAACAAAAATTACAGATGGAATTGGACGAGATGGCCACAGCTAACCTGGCAAGGCATCCTCAGAGACTCAGATAATAGGTTGTGACTTTAAGTAGTAAATTTAATCCCCTTTATGTGATGTCTTATTTTCTTGGAAAAGGTGTTCATAGTTTAAGCTTTTGTAATTCCATTGATTCAGCTTTGGTCTGACTAAAGTAGGAAGGTTGCATGATTTTTTGGAGCGAAAGGCCGTTTATATCAATGCTATATATTAGTTTTTTTGAAGTTTTATGCTGACACTTGAAAGAAATTTTGATCCTTATACATTCGTTCAACAGGGCCAAGGATATTCTTTACCAGCCGATACAATATGTTGATGCAAGGTGGGAGATCCCAGTGTTGCCTCTTCGTGGTGATTGTCTTGCACGAGCTGACCGTGCTGTTGCCTTGATGGATTTGTAATTTATGCCACACCTTAGCTTGAGATAGAATTTTGTTATCCTTACACTGAATTATGTATCTGATCTCTCACCTTGGCAGGGCAGTCTAAAAACTGTGGAGTTGATGAAGTCCTAGTACTGGGATAAATGGCTTGGGTCTCATCATTTGTGACACTTTGCAGGTAGAAAATGCGCACTTTTCCTTATCATTTTATGAGTGATCAAAGATTATTTGTTAGAGAATGGGGTTGACATAGAAAGCTTTAGAAAGAACAGCTTTGCTAGTGTAGAGTTTAGTATGCACTTGTAGAGCAATTATTGTTTTGTTGTTCAACAAGTTTGGGCGGGTACACAATTAAGCAGGGTTAATCATTATTTAGTAAGGAGAGATTTAGAAAAGGTATCTCCAATTCCCTTTGGAAAAGTTGACAAGGTTGGTTTTACGCTGAATTTTCTTTGAAATAGAACTTGAGGGCAAAGTTATACAAATTCTTATTCCACAAGTAATTTCCTTTGGTTATGAACTAACTGTTATACCTTGAAGTTATTTCTGAAACATATCTTGATGGGAAAGTCTGATTGGCTGCTTTGTTGTCCATGGAAGAAAATCCTTCTCGAGTGCACAATTGTGAGAACAGCTGGAAAGCTTATCCCATTTCATTTCAACGGAATTCAAGAGATCAATGACTCCTAATGTTCAGCTGGCAGCTCGAAGCGTCAGAAGAGATATAGCCTTAAACCTAATGAATCTTTTTCCTCTGAGTCATTCTGCTCTATCTGCAATAGCCCACTCAGCCGATCGGACTTGCTAAGTTTGAAGAATCTTGAGGACCACAAAACAAGTTTTGTCTGCTGTTTGAGCTGCCAGTTTCAGATACTTCCCAAGACCCCTCAACAATAGATCAATTTAATACACTTTACCTGAGCAGCTAGTTTGCTCCACATAAAAACATGACAATCTTGACCATTTCGAGTGTCCTCAGGAGTGAGAATAGTATACTTATTAATCATGTATGATGCTTTGCTGATGGCTTGAATCAATTTTGATTGTCAGTAGATGCACATGTTATGGCCTTTGGGTTTAATGCACATGCATGTAATGGGTTATGTTCGAAAACAAAGAAATGTATAGTACTACTAAATGAACTTAAAATTAATTATTCTTCGTCCTTTTATATGACAAAACTTCAAACCAAAATTTGAAGATTGTCGAGGAAAACCTATGGGGTTGACATTCTGAGAGGAGGCAATCTAGGCGGTCTAGTGCTGAATGGATTTGCATATTTCTGTGCTGGGATCATGTACAAAACATTTTGATCGGCTTACATTGGTCTTGTATGGTGGCATCAGTTGCCTATATCGTTGTGTAGCTGAGAGAAAATAAAATCAAAGCGAGAATGGAAGACTGTCTTTTTGATTCAGCCTGTTTATGTTTTCTTTCAGGGAACAAATACAAGACTTGAATGAGACCGGCATAGTGAGATTGTACCTGGATTGCACATTATTCGGTTGTTTGAAAGTCGAGGCTTGGTTCGGTGAGATTGTACACGGATTGCGCATTATTAGGTTGTTTGTGATTGATAACAAAAACAAGAACAAAAAAATGAGACCGGCATAGGCCTGTTTCATCAGTACTGTACAAGAAACAGTCAATACTCTGATTTTTGGTATCATGTATGCATTAGAGGAAGATTGAGTCTTTTCAACAAATTAAATTTTGTAAAAATAGTTATAAAATTGTTGCAAGTAGATTTACTCAACGTCGAGAAAGGGTACAATTGAACTGATGGTATTAATACTTGTTGAATGATTTAAGATTCATTTGGGACCCACGGCAAATTAATTTGGAATTAAGGAAACAGATTTTTCCCGAAAGAGCTCCATTGTTTTGATCTTCCTCCCCAATGATGTGAAAAGGAAAAAGATCAAGGGGCAAATATAACAATCAGTACAAGTTGAAGGGATAAAACTTGTTATTTAACTCTCAGTTGGCACTTGAATATGAAGGCCTACTTACTATGTTTCATTTTATTCATTTTTGTTTGATAAGAAGATCGCACATTCATTTTTATTCATTTCCTTTTTGAACTAATCGTTGGATTAAATGACAAGCAAGGTTGGAGTGCAGAAGGAGAAGACGAGTGCAAAAAAATTCTTCCGGTTAGGATGACCAGACCACATGACTGTCTAACATAAGACACATTGTTGGGCTAGGCCGAAATGCGGAGGTGAGTGGGGAAAGAGTATTTGTGTCTTAAGCCGGACGGCCACGTGATTCGACAAAACTCAATATATTGACCGAAGAATTTCTTCCACTATACTTGCCAGTTGCCTTGGTAATTTCCTAATTATCAGACAAAATAATATTCCCAACCTTCCTAACAAACAAAAGGAAACATATTACAAGTCAACTTTCTTTATAATTGTTGACTTTTAAAACAGATTAAGAACCAGAATCATTATACCTTAGCTAACACTTTGCTCGCCTCATCAAGCAGAAGAAGATGGCTGAGCTTGCATTTCCTATGGCAGCCAAACTCATTGAAAAGCTCGGCTCCATTTGCTTCCGAGGAGATTTTCTTGGCATGGGCGTTCGGGCGGATCTGCAGAAGCTTGGGCGCACCATGTCCACCATCAAAGACGTTCTCTTGGATGCCGAAGAGAAGCAAGCACATAACAAGGAGCTGCGCAGTTGGCTACGACAACTTAAAGATGTGTTCCTTGATGCGGAGGATCTGTTGGACGAGTTTGAGTGCGAGAAGCTGCGAAGGCAAATTGGTTCGTGACTGTGGCCGCGACTCCGAAGGTACGCCGTTTCGTTTCCGCTCTAATCCAGTTGCATTCCACGGCGAGTAGGTCATGGAATTAAAATAAGGGAGAGATTACATGAGCTCAAAGATGATAAGAATTTGCTGATCTTCGCACTCTTCATCATCACCATCATCTCGGTGATCGTGAGGGGAGAATAGGAATACGACCCACTCCTTTGTCCGTGCTTCGGAGGTTATTGGTAGAGACGCGGACAAAAACAAGAGCCATCCGATCTTCTAGTGGAACAAGGTGATGATCATCAAGGAGTGAATGGGAATGTCTGTGTTATTCCAATAGTAGGAATTGGAGGTTTAGGGAAGACCACACTTGCCAAGTTGGTGTACAACGATGAGATGGTCGTTCGGAGTTTCGACTTAAGGGTGTGGCAGCATGTGGGACTGGACTTTGATGTTGCTAGATTGACAAAGAGATCCTTAGCTCTGCATCAGGAAGAGAGATCAGTGAAGCATTGTCTCCCGATCAATTGCAAGAACAACTGCAGGCGCTTTAAAGGATAAGAAATTTCTGCTTGTGGATGATGTATTGGAACGACGAACGTTTCAAATGGAGCGAGTGGAGATTTGTTGATAGGGGGCCAAAGGGGCAGGAACAAAGATTTTGGTGACAACGCGAAATATCTCGGTTGCTTCAATCATGGGCACAGTTTGGAACACTTACCCTAAAATTTGGAAGTTCTCTGTTTGAGGATTGTTTGTCGTTGTTTGTAAAATGTGTATTTGAAGAGGGACATGACAAACAACATCCAAGCCACCTCTACGAAATAGGAAAAGATATCGTAAGAAAGTGCGGAGTGTTCCCTTAGCAGTGAAAACTTTAGGGAGTCAACTTTGCTCAAAGACTGATGACGTGAATGGAGATTGATTAGAGATTCTGAGATATGGGAATTAGAACGAGAGAGAGCTGGACACATTTTACCTGCTTTGAGGTTGAGTTATAGTCAATTGCCTGCTGAATTGAAAAAATGCCTTGCTTACTGTTCATATCTTTCAAAGTACATTCAATTTAATAGCAATAACTTGATCAGCCAGTGGATGCTTTATGGAATCCTCGAATCTCATGAGCATGGCAATGGAGTTGGAAGATGTTGGTGAGCTCTATTTCAAACAGTTATGGGACAGATCTTTCTTTCAAAATGTTACTGATTACTTGTTCTTCTACCACTTTATTAATGCACTATCTCATTCACGACCTTGTACAATCAGTCTCACAGGAGAGAGGTTTTACAGTAGACTCTACAGACACCAATGGCATCTCTGAAAATGTTAGACATCTGATATTCTTGGAAATTGGCCAAAATGTTTCCAGCAACCTTGCAAAAAGTTGAACAAAGTGCGGACTATACAGTAGTGTTTAAAGATATTGATGACTCCTTCCTCCACTTGCATTTTCAAGATTCAAATATCTGCGGGTGCTTAACTTAGGCAATGTATCACTGGAAGGGTTGCCAAGTTCCATTGGTTCCTTGAAGCATTTGAGGCTGGACTTAAATGATAATGAAGGAATCACAGAACTCCCAATTCAATTTGTAAGTTGCAGAGCTTGCAAACTTTGGATCTTAAGTGGTTGTGTGAATCTTAAAGAGTTGCATGGAGACATGAGCAAGTTGATCAGCCTCAGATTCATTATTATAACCACAAAACAAACAAGTTTTCCAGAGAAAGAGGTGGGATACTTGAAATCACTTAGATTTCTTTATATCTGGCAGTGTAGTAATTTAACCTCTTTTGCCGCGTGATACGAGGTTATCTTGCGGCATTACGCACTCTGAGCATATACAATTGTAAACAGCTTGATTTGTGATGGAAAACTACCAAGAAGTCCACTGGGCTCCAAAAAGTTCTTATTCTTGGAGTACCACGGATGGTAGCATTGCCTGAATGGTTTCAAGGGGCTGCAAACACCCTACAAGTCTTGGTTATTATGGTTGGCCACAATTTGGAGGCATTGCCTGGGTGGTTGACAAGTTTCACATCGCTTAGAGCACTTGTCCTCTCATCATGCCCCAAACTGTTGTCTCTGCCAGGATGCACCGCCTCACTGCGTTAACACGACTTATGATTGAAGATTGTCACGATGCGGAGAGGAGATGCCGGCGCGTCTGAGGAGAAGATTGGCCAAAGATTTATCATGTTCTCTTCTTCTGCCTCGTGTTTCTCTGTTGTCTTGGTTTTATATTGTCTAATATTTTGTTGTTTCGACTTGTTTTGTATTTGTTATTGCCGCTCCAAATTGTGTTGATTTATTATTGCACTAGGTTTAAACATGTATTTCTAATAAATGAAAGTCATATAGAATTGTAGTTGTTTAATTTTCGTCTCGATCTGGATTACGGACCGATTTCAAATATATTTTATATTTTGTATGTGTTGGTAAATGAGAGGAAGTGAGGAATTGAAATAACTCTTTCTTTAATAATCTGCATTCCAAGTAAGTAAACATACAATATAATTAACACAATTTTATGTGATCAAGTTAAAAATGGCAACAAAGAGGTAACAATCTTGATCGCATAAAAACAGGAAACGATGTAAAAGTATCAGAGGAATACAGCATTCCAATTAGGCACATACAACGCCGTCTCATTGTTAAGACTACTAGCGGTTCTTAATGGCAGAGGGGATTTCCTTCAGTTTTCAAGCCTGAAGAATTACACACCCAGTGAAAACTTTGTTACTTGTCATTCAAGTTAAAGATGCAAATGCTCTATACAATCTTTAAGGCGAAATCAATTCTCAGAAGCACTAAGAGAAGGGAAAATGCAGCTGGAATGAACTGTCCCAAATGCGATGCAGTAACTAACTCAGTCCGACGGGAAAAAGACAGGCTTTATATGCTAGGTCCAGCTGACGAGAACTACACACCAAACATTAGAGGATCTGAGGAAAAGAACTCCTCAACTGATTTTTCTGTTACGACCACACCAAGCATTTGAGTAAAAACTGCATTGGTCACATCAACTCTATTCCTGTCACCGCATCCACCTTCAGATCTGAAAACAACCATACAGGTTGTGTACAGTCCCATCTGCACAAGTTTACGGAACCCAGGATACTTGAAGATCGATGGGTTTCAGAGAAGCAATGCTGATCATTCCCGTGTTCATAAAAGGAGAAAAGAGGAAACTACTGTTCTCCTAGTGTACTCAGTTTAGAACTCTAAATTAACTAAATTTATATATTAAGTAAGAACTGCAGCTAGTAAGCAAGTCGAGGAGTAATACAGCTATTATTAAGTCGAGCGAGCTTATTAATACTAATCAAAAGGCAGAAAAGCTAAGGTCAGAATTCGCATAGAGATGATAGGCGCTTATCGTGGAGCGTGGTAGTCTCCCTTTTTTCCGCTACTAATTCTTAGACATTTCCTTCTTACTTTCCTGAGCGAGAGGAATCGCTACTTTAAAAAATAAATCTAACAAATTCTTAACTCACATGTGAGGTCAGTTTCAGGCTTATCTGACATTACTACAAGAGTAGAAATTAGATTGGAGGCGCCCTCTTGTTAGATATGGTATTCTCCAAGCGCCTACCATTAACTATTTTTCACACGTTTATCCCTTTAACTAGAACAAGACAACCAAATAACTCTCTGCCTCTAGATTTAAGAGAATTTCATCGGAATTTCTGTTTAAGTGGTGCCATGTGAGAGGCGAGACACATTTTGCGCCTACCACTAGTTCCCTTCGTGTAAAAGTCGAAGTGGGGCAAACAATTGAAAGATTAAGGTTACTTGGGACAGAGAGAAGCAGAGATTGATGTGAAGTTGGACTCGAAAATGTGTCTCATGTCTCTCATGACACCACTAACGCAAATTCCGATGAAATTCTCTCCAAATTCAACGACGGATGTTATTTGACTGTCTTATACAAGTTAAGGGGGTAAATAGGAAAGAATAATAGTTTGAGGGGTATCGGCAGCCTTGTGATAGTTTGGAGGGTAATTGGCAGTTTACCCTTCTCAATCTACTAATTCTGAACACTGACGATTTCACCATCATCCAAACTATATAAAAGTATCAGAGGAATTGAGCACTTACCCTGCGCAACAAGAGGTTGATAGAGAGGAGGTTGATGAAGCCAATTGCCAGAATCTTTCATGTGTCTTCTATCAGACGCAAAGAAATGAAGGAATATCGGGGCATGCACTATCGAAACACCTGCACGCATTACCCGCAATGGTATCAATATATATAGGGTAGCAAACCCATCAGATATATCACATGTTATGTTGTTGCAAGACGATGAATTTGGACCTCTATCCATTCATATAAAATTTCAGAATCCCGAAATCTTGATAATTATGACGCGTAACATCCAAAGTATCATGAAATTTCCCTATAAATGCAAAACATACAAGTGATGAAGTACCTTTGGAATTCAGAAAGGTCTGAAATGTGGGGGCGGATAGTTTCGAGACACCCAAGCTTGCTAAAGGGCAAGGAAATGCAAGACTCGAATCAAATCCCAAACTAAATGCGTTGCGGGTGTGTCACCTCCGCCTTTTTCTGAACGCAAATGACATGATAATCCCACAGAACAATCCCATCTGCTCCGATTGCTGGCCTTCTGATGCCACAACGGGATCTACCTGCATTTATTTACACCACAACAAACTCTAAACTCATTGAAAACAAGACACATAAAACATAAATTTTAAGACAAAGCAGCCAGTTGGGTAACATGGGCACAAAAAAAACAGCCAGTAGGCAACTTAATTTGGTGGTGGAAAACTATCAAGTCATTCCACTAAGGCTTCAAAAATTGGGTATCGGTGGAGTACCACGGATGGTGGCTCATTGCCTGAATGGTTTCAGGAGCCATAAAAACACCCACCACAACTCTTGGTTATTGGGCCTTGTGAGAATTAGAGGCTTTACCTGGGTGGTTGAGTTTCACATCACTTAGAATCCCTTGTCTTCAAATCATGTCTGAAACTGTTGTCTCCGCCAGAGGGGATGCACCACGTCACTGCCTTAACACGACTTACGATCATGGATTGTCCTGATCTGGAAAGGAGATGCAAGCGCAACACTGGAGAAGATTGGTCAAAGATGTCTCATGTTCCACATATTTCCATTAAATGAAGTCCTTCACATCCAGATTTGATGGTGATGAATTTCTGGAGTCCTGTCCTCATGTCTGCTATCTTCAATGGCGCCTCTTGTTTCTCTGCTGTCTTTGTTTTATCTTGTCTAAACTTTTAGCTTCCTTGTTTTGTTGGCCTGAGTTTGGATAATGTGGTTTCTCTCCGCTCAATTTTTGCCATAGTTGATGTTGCTATATACAAAGCCGTTCGGGTTAAACCCAGGTGCGTGCGCAGTAGCTTTTTCCAAAAAATAAATTCACTTCCGTTGTACATTTCTTACCAACCTCACTTAGCAAATAGCTTTTAGAAGTTCAATGTCAGCCCAAAAAACCATATAATTCTTAAGAGTGAATGCTCTAGCTCATTATGTTATCGAATTTGACGTTGTTCAATTCGTCAATCGTATTTCTCCGCTGCGTCACTGTGTGATTGGGTGAAATGGTCAAATCAAAAAAATATTAGACCGTATCGTTGGTTCGTAACAACTCGAAAATAAATATTGTTTAAACAAAAATAAATAGGAAAAACAACACATAAACAGTGTAACTTGGGATACTATCTAAACTTGCGTGGTTATAGATCGATGTTCCTCAGTCCCTTTGTCAACTGTTTTCCTCTTGTATTACCTTTACCAACTTCAGAATCAGAACCAGTAAATCCCCATTCCCTTGTATTCCATTGCACATATGAATCTTGATCATAAAATGGCTGAGCTTGCATCTCCGTTAGCAGCTCAGCTCCATTGCTTCAGAGGAGATTTGCATGGCATGGGGCGTTAAAGCTGATCTGCAGAGGCTAAGGTGCACCGTCTACCATCAAAGACGTTCTCTTGGATGCTGAAGAGAAGCAAGCACGTAACAAGGAGCTGAGCAGTTGGCTACGACAACTTCAAGATGGGTTTCTTGATACTGAGGATCTGTTAGCCACGTTTGAGTGTGAAGCTTTGCGAAGGCAAGTGGTTCGTGGCTGTGGCACGACTCGAAAGGTGCGTTGATTCTTCTCCCACTCTAATCCCATCGCATTCCGCTTGAGAATAGGTCATGAAATCAAGGAGATAAGGGAGAGATTATGTGAGCTTGAAGACTATAAGTCTTTTGTTGATCTTCGCGACCCACTCCTTTGTCCGTGCTTCGGAGGTTATTGGTAGAGAGACAGACAAAAATAAAGTTGTCGATCTTCTAATGGATCAAGGTGATGGAAATCAGTGGGAATGGAAATGTCTCTGTTATTCCTACGGCGAGAATTGGAGTTCTAGGGAAGACCACACTTGCCAAGTTGGTGTACAACGATGTGAGAGTCGTTAGGAACTTCAAATTAAGGATGTGGCAGCATGTGTCTGTCGACTTTTATATTACAAGAACAACTACGTGACGCTTTTAAGAAATTTCTGCTAGGCCTGGGCACGGTTCGGAATGAGACCAGAACTGAAACTGAAACCGAAACCGAAATTTTAGTTCGGTACGGTACGATTCGTATTCCTTATCTCCTTTAAGCTCACATAGTCTTTCCTTTATCTCCTTTATTTCATGGCATACTCTCAATCTAAATGCAACTGGATTAGAGCGGGTGTTAGAAAGTTTTCATAAATATAAAATGGATTATTTGAAAACCGGTGGTGAAGAAAGAATGGAGCAGTGGAAGAAGAATTGAAGAGGTGGCTAGTGGGTTTGCCTTTGGTAAACAGTTGCAATCTCAGAAATTTAAATGAGCAGTTTGTTTACACTGAAAAATATACATTGGACCATAACTTAGTTCGGTGATGGGTTGGGCCTAAGAAAGAAAGGGCCCAACCCAGGCCAGTGGACAGAAAAGAGGGAAGTCTGAATAGTCATTAACTGACTGCATTTAATGCAAAGCATTAGACAATTCGGAGGGAATCAGACTATGAATAAAGAACCTTTTCTCAGTGGGAGTGGGCTGATCAGGGATATTACCCATGCTTTACTGATTAAGCCTTACCTCACCGAGTCTTCAAAGACGGTGACAGAGAGAAGTGACGGCTATGACGTGGGCTCCCTGCTGGTCTATATAAACAAGGGGAGGATTCGAAGATGAGGACACTCAAAACAACCAAAAACAAAACTCTTAAGTTCAGAAAGAAACCTCTGAGGAAATCCCTCAAAGCCTTTCCCAGATACAAACTTCGTCTCTATCTGCTGCTTTCTCATTCACACTACTTATGTAGCTTGTGATTTTGAGAACTCAAAGACCAGAACCCTAGGATCATACATCCTAAACTCCCCTGAGGAGTAGTGAATTAAGCTCTACCATCAAATCATCCATGTTTTGATAGTATCGATTAGAAATCTTAGGCCAAGGTGTCTTTGATTATTTCCCTTTGAAAGGAACCAGCTTTGAAAACCTTGCTCGGGGTAGGGGTTTTCACAGCTTCTTTGGGAATCTTAACTTTTAAGACCTCCTCTGTGCGCGTCAGCCTCTCCTTTACTGGTTTGGGAACCCATTTCTTGGATTCCGATGCTCCTACCGATCCTCTGGATTGTTGGGGGCCTTTGTTCTGGGCTTTCTTTCTGATGCCCCCAATCCGATCGAATATACTACTCCTTGGTAGTGGCTCCCTGAGACTGTAAGGACCATAATTCTTGACTGGACTCTTCATCGCCTGAAGTCTCAGTCCTTCTCTTCTTCTGACCAAGTCCTGGTCAATATCAGCCCTTAGAGCAGGTATCTGGAGTTCGCACTCACACTTGCACTTACTGCACAGTACGACTCCACCTTGTATGTAAGTCTTTGGTCTATCGGGTTGAGATTCAATTCTCACATCCCGATGACTGCTTACAACTGCCTTTCTTTTGTTCAGGTCTAGTGTTTCCTTCCTTTGGCCACTTCTTGGCCAGTTTAGGTTCACCATGTTGATCGGGACCTCAGGGAAAGGCTCTGTGTCTATCACCATGTTGGCTTGGGGCTTCTACAAGACCAACTTCCCCTTGTTTATCATCTCTTGGATCCAATCTCTGAACGCCACGCAATTGACGGTATTGTGATTCCAAGAGCAATGGGGCTTGCAGTACTTCTTTCCCTTAAGCTCCTCGGGCTTAGGCATCCTCTTCGAGGAGTCCAACCTGATACATGCAAAAGGCTTCGAACACAGTCATAACCCATTTGTTTCACAGGCACCGCTTGGCAATTATCAAGAGATGTGTTTCTTGGTTAAAACAGTTGATCATTCTCAAAAATAAATTTGAATGGTCCATTTAATTTTCAGAACAAGTACAACTCTTCATTTAGAGTTGTGACCCAAACCAAGAGACAAGACTAAATGTGATATACCTATTCGAAGAGGCACAATAACCTCTATAAATAGAGGGACCATATGGGCACATTTAATCATCGAATTTTTTCTTTCCTTCCCTTCTTCCAGTTTCTAACTAAATCCTTTCCATATAATTACATTATTTTCTTACATATAAAAATCTCTAGTAATTAAATATCTGCAGATTAATTACTAGTTATATCTTGAGTGTTCTTGTTTATCTTTTTGAGTGTTTGGTTCAACTTTGATAGTGCAAAACATTGTTGAACATCGGAGTGAGTCTGGGCTTCATTGTATCCACAAGGCATATTTGCAATTCCTTTTTGCACACAAGTAGTGGGACCAAATAGTGTCTGAAAGATAGTGTATTTATATGAGCCTTCAAGCAACCTATCTTTCATCCTTCTTTCTAGCCATTACCCACATATTATCTAACAATTTTCATACACTATTTTGTTACTATGGCTATGGTAACTATGAAGGATTTTACTACAAATTTCGTGAAGCTTGAGAGGTTCGATGGAGGCAACTTTCGAAGGTGGCAAAAG